>VZRF01015004.1:133249-181507 GCA_013396875.1 Vireo altiloquus
CAGGAAGGCAGGAAGGAAGGAAGGAAGGAAGGAAGGAAGGAAGGAAGGAAGGAAGGAGGGAAAGAAAACAAGGAAGCAGTGAGGAAAAGAGGAAGGACTAACAAGGCAATGTAGGAGAACACAAAGCCAAGTCTGACTGCCAGAAAAAACACAGTAACTCTGGTCAGTGGAAATCTAGGGAGATTATCTGGGCTAGAATATAGAAATGTGAGTAACAGGTGATAATAAATAATAGCACAAAGAGAGACCGAAATCAATCACCTGAAATTAAGGCACATGTTACTCAGTAAACTTAGTAAGTAAATAAGGTACTCCAGGTCCATGATCCAAACTTTGCTAAAAGCAGTGTGAAGGTTCCTCAGCAGACTTCAAGTTTCACAGTACCTGCTATACAAAAAGAATCCATCCATGTATAGTTGTATCTGAGCCAGAAGAACAAACTCACAACTGCATGAGTAAAATCTGAGGGATCTAGAAAAGACCAAAATTATAAATAGTATGAAGCTTTAATCTAAAAAAATAAGTTTTATTAACTTTCTTAACCATCTTTATTGACTTTATTAACCAAATCAGCATTCTGATCAGTGCATAATTGTATGTAATTATACTTGTATAATGCTTTCTTCATTTTTTTTTTTTTACTTAGATTGGGGCCCAATTTAGTGAATCTCCCATCCAGTTGTCCAATGTAGAAATCTTAAGAAGATTAATTGACTGAAATTGGCATGACCTCTGTGAGAGATATTTGATAATAATTATTATTTCTGTTATTATTTTTACAACCTGTAATAGTGAGTAATTCCTATTACATAATATCAAATAAAGAGTGCTATAGTTGCACAACTATGGCAGGATAATAATGATGTGCATTCTTTCAATTAAGGAGATTATTTTGTTTTGCTAAAGGGTCAACATTTCCACAGAAAATACGAAATGAAGGATGAATGGGAAAAAAGATCAGAAAATTCTGACACCAAAACCTCAACCCTGAGTTCTGAAAATGTAAAACCAAAATTCAGAAAATGCTATAGTTTACAGACTTTTGTAATGTCTTATATTATATGTTATAATGTACTCTGTCTTATTTTCTCTTAGTTTATCCTAAACAGCTTTCAGAACTCATGCAAGAACTCACGTGTTGTCATTTAAGGGGGCTGATTCCTTATGATTGTGCTGCAACAAGTCCTATATTCCTTTTACAGCAACTTCACCCCTAACTTGCGCAAGAATCAGAATTAATAACATACAGTGGATTATCAAAGAGGTCAGGAGGAAGTGAGCCATCTCAGCTTTCAGGGATGACTGTGTGCTTCAGAGAAACCCAAGCTTTTTATCATCCTCGGGATCTCACAACAGCAACAATCACAACAGCAGAGCAACAAAAACCCTCACCCAATCAACAAAATAAGGTCACTTTTTTCCTTCTTAGTGGCTTGAAAGCACCACCTTTACCACCTTTTGCCATCACTGAAGCAATTAATTGCTGTCTGCCAATGTTTGATGATTTGACTCCTTTTGATCACTCCTCAAGTGCAGATGATTCTCTGACCTTCAACATCCATTCCTTTCATATCCATTCCAGTGCTTAAGAACATTCCTATACTTAGCCTGTCCTAACACTTAAAACTATACTTCGCTTGTAGTAAACAATGATGAAAAATCACTAAAGCAATCCTTTTGTTCACTGCAGTGACATTTCCTCTAATTAAATTTTCATCTCTGAAGGTATTTGGGCCTCTCTAGTCCATCTGGGATATGTTTGCCCTCAGCATTGCCGCAGGCCAAATGTATTTTTGTTGATACGCTGAACAGCATGCTGTCCTCAGTGACTGTGGGTATTCCCCACTGGTGGTTTATTCAGAAGATTATTTCACCAGTTTCAAAGTACTTTTTCTGAAGCCTTTTTTTTTTTTTTTGCTTTATTTTTTGAAGAGGCAGCGAGCACCGAGTGCCCCCCCGATGCCCTCTCTTCTATGAATCCGTGTTCGTTTCAAGGCGTTTTTGCAACAGGCTGTTTGGAGTGATATGGTGTGATAGAGGGGACCTCTGTGCTTCCAGAGGCCAGGAGTCACTTGAGGGACTTTCTCTTCATAATATTTTTCCGTGGTTTGAGCATCAGCCTCAATTTAACTAATTAGGGGCGACTGATTTGGGAAGGGAATTCTGCCTCGTGGTACACAGAACAACAGCGCGTGTAGCAAGAGGCTCTGCAGGCCTCATTTTATTACTCCATGGTAGGACATGTCTGGCAGTATAAACTGGTTTGCATCTCTCTTCACAATTCCTGTGCCACCTCTCCCAGTACGTATCGGCAGCCAAACTGCAAAAGGTCATTTTTGCACACTTGCAAAAACTGCTGCAGTGAAAGATACAGTTTATTGACTTAAAAAGAGAAAGGCATGGATCACTGCAAAATGTAATGGAAGTGTTTTCTCATTTCCTTTTGGATAATAGAGGCCAATGGGATGAGTATTTCCATACTGGCAATGCATCATATATATATTTCTAATTCTTTTGAGATAATAGAGTCTCATTCTAAAGAGAAGACTGCATGAGTTCTTTTAGTGTAATTGTTGATTTGACTGTACTACAGGTCTGATATAATTTAGGAATATCATATTTCAGTAAAAGTTGAGGTTTCATTTTCAAGGGAATCTGATTATTCAGTAATTAACATTCTGAAACAATTTTATCATACTGAGAGACCTGGGCAAAGGTAGCAACCTTCATTACCAGAAACTATCACTTTGGAAATTACTCCTCAAATTTTTAAAAACCTCCACAGTCTCTTTTTTTTTTTTCCCCCTAACTTTTACACTGAAATAAATGCAAGGGCAACTTGCTGAAAGAAAGGAAAGGACACGAAGAAAATAGGAACAAGCCACCTGTGGATTATTGACATTTCAGTGGACAAAATTCAATAATTCTGAATAAAATCATGCTGTTTGGAAAGAAAAAATTATAGCTTTCACAGTTGCATAGTTTGATTTTCGCTTGCTTTTTAAGTCAAAACTTGTAACTCGTAAGGAGTTACTTTATTTACTAGGTTAAAAATATTGGGATGTCGCAACGGCAGTAGTAGGTCATTTAAGGAAAAGTGAATGGTTTGGCTGTCCTGGTTGGATTGCATCTGTCTCACTGTTGCACACCCAGATGAGGTGTACTGTCACTTCCACTTTGCAAACAGCCTGAAAAACTGGGATGTAGATGTGTCAAATGGAACAGTGATGGTGTTTTATGCTGACTTTGCCCAGGTGCAAATGAAACAAAGGAAAAAAGAAAGACAGTAGAGAGTGGGACTTGTACTTCTGGTTTCAGTCTTTGCTTTTGCATTACGAAGCTCAATTCTCTATAACATATGTATAAATGCAGGATTCCTCTTAGGATATTATCTGTATTAATCTGAATTTACATCAAAATGAATTAGAAATCTGGCAATGTCAAGCAGACTCCCTCTCTGACTGACCACACCTATGCCAAAAAGCTTGAAGAGCTAGAGATATTTGGTGTGGAAGAAAAATAACTTAGTTCTGAGGGAATGCTGTGAAATTACTGCTATGACTGCCTTGGTAGTTTTGGATAAACACTCTTAAGGGTTGAAATACTATCTCAGTAAGTTCTGAGAAGCTGAACGTTATCTGTCAGGCTCTTCCAAAACTTTACATGAATCTCTGATTGTACTTTCTAATCTCTGAAATGCTCAGTTATGCAAGAGGCAGTGAAATTAAATTGTAAAACAGGCACAGATATTTATTGGTCCTGGAATTTTCTCCTTTTGAGAGTTTCGTGTAGTTCAAGGTACTCAGGCTAAACAAGATACATATTTATTACTGCATTTGCTCATTTTCTTCTTAAAATTGCATTAGGATAGACTTTCATTCCATACTTGGTAACCACTGTTTTACCAACCCCACACGGCATAAGTGACTCGTGACTGACAAATCTGCAGTGAAAAGGGTCTGAGACCCCTTTTTGGTTCGAAGAGAAAAGGACAGAAGTTTTTCTTCAGCACACATGAAAATGGACACAGCACAACTCTGGCGTTAGGCAGGAATGGAACAGATGCAAGAGTGATATAAACTTATGAACTTCTTTGAACTTAAAGAATAGCGGTAGCTGTACCTCACAAGTAAAAACTGTCAGCACTGTTAGGTTTAATGTTTTATCTGGGGAGTTCAGCCTACCTTTTAGGCATCAAGGGAGCTGTCTGCACTGACAAGAAGAATCCTCCAATTCCCTAGCTGGAGTCCAAGCTTGTATCTCTTTCCTTGTAAAATAAGTAAATTTACATATGTGGAAAAAAAAAAGGTTCTTAATGCCTTTCTAGCAGTAATTTTTTAAGACATGCAATCTCGTTTTGAGGCAAAATATTTGTTGATATGAAAAATAATGGCAGACCCAAAGAGACTTGCATAAAAAGCAAAGAAAAAGTATTTTATGACTGTTTTAAACTAAATGTTTCATTGTCACCACCTCTTATACAGGACTCTGCAAATAATGTTGCATATTCAGGTTTTTAGGAAAGCCTTGAGGAAATCCAAGTAGCGAAGGAATCTACAAAAGAAGATACCTCATCCTTCTGGAAACTTGTTAAAAAGGAGTGAGAGAAAGGCCTTTTTAACTGGCTCAATGCAGCCCAGGTAGGAATGCACCTGGCACTGGATGCAGACAACAGCTGTCTCACCAGCATCCATAATCTGTACTGGTGGCTTCCTGGCTGTACCTGTGTGCCCTGAATCCAAAAAGCATCTGTTTCACATTTATTCATTTACTCAGATGGCATTATCTACATTACTTGCTACCTTTGGACACAAGACTCTCATTTATAATTCATAGTACACAGATGCTTACAGGGAGTAGAAGCTTTGGCTACATTACATGTCACTCTTAGTATATTTTGTATTCATGGTGGGTAAATATACAAGTATAAAGCTGCCATATTGTGTATGACTATCTATAATGCATTAGCAAACAGTTGTTTGATCATTTATACTGTCATTCTTTTTAGTTGGAATGATGTTAGAATGAAAAATGAAACAAACTGTGGGTTCACTCTCCCTAATTTTCTTCTTCTGCTCTCTCTCTCTCTTTGTACAGTGTTGGTACTTTCTAAGTTTTTGGAAAATGAAGGTGGTTTTGTCTCATTTTGTTTCTTGTGCTCTTCTCTTTTTATGATCATCATTCAGGACTCGGTCAGCTATTCAGTAAGTTCACTAGTGCAGCTGGCTTCAGAAGAAGATGATTCGTATTCTTTGCTTTCATAGGCTCATAAATCCAGCCTGCTGAAAATATTAAAAGGAGAAAAATACTGAGGCAGGAATAAAGAACATCAAAAAGAGGGAGTGAATGTAACTGAGGAAACATTTACTCAAGATTACATATTAAGCAATTTGCTCTTTAGTACTGAAGGAATATATAGAGAAAATATATTAACTCTACTCACCCAGAGCCCTCTGAATCCATCAAATGCTGTTAAAAACAACCATTTTTGAACAAGAACATTCTGTATACCGTGTATTGTTTTTAAAAGCTATTTTTAGTGCAGTAAATATTAAAGAATGTCATTGTCCCTTGCATGAGCTCTCACTCATTTTTTAGGAAGCTTTGCCAGAGATGCTTGACTTAAGAACCCATTAAAATGAAAATATACTCAGGAACCTTGCAGGAATAGTGCTTGAAGACATGGGCGCCAAGCACGCTTGGCAGCCTGGAAAGCTTACAGAGCTCTCAGAACAGGAATGCCATCACATTAAAGAATTAGCATAGCCCCAGGCACCAGGTTTTTCTAGTAGTTTTTTTTTTTTTCCGGGAGATGTGAATGACATTTCCTATCTGAGGCACTGTTTAAAATATTCCTTATGTGCGCGTAAGTTTTTTATGACTACATTAAAAAGCAAAAGGTTGGTTTGTTCCTGTTGACATTTGTTCCTATTCCTCTCTCTCAATGGGCACTACATCTCAAATAAAGATGATGTTCATCTCTCCTTCCACAAGTTTCTCACTCTCTCTAAATATTACTACTGCCTCCTCCTCAGACTTTTCTGCTCAGCAGAACCTGTTCTGTCATTCTTCCTGAAGTCTACCAGATGCCACAAATTCAGCAATACTCCCACGAAAATCCCTGTAAAGTCTTTTACCTTCTCAGCAGTGCCTCCAGATCACTCTTTGAAAATGCAAATAAGCTATATTAATAAATACAAAAAGAATCTGAGTATCCGTACCTGATAACATAAAATTAACTTCTCTTTTCACTGACCCTAGTCTATGAGGATTGAACTTGGGGAAAATTGGAGAAATAATCACTCAGCAGCCTCATCAATCAAACCAGCAGCTTAGGCTGCTAATTATTCCCTGGTGTGGATACCTTGGCTCTTCTGACCACTCACCAAGGAAACTCAGGTTATTGATTCCACTATATGAAAATAATCCACCTAACTCTCAGTTTTTTTTCTCCTGGGAAATCTTCTTGCATAAAGTTCTCTGACAAAGAACATTTAACCAAAAAATATAGTTGCTGACATCTAAGATTCATAATGGACTCCGTTTTGCCGGTTGCTTTCTTTGTAGAAAAATAAACCAATCAAAATCTGACTTTTCTTCCCATTAGTCAAAATCTCTGTGTAGAAGCAGCTCATACTTTTGTTTGTAAGGCTGCAAACAGCCTGAAAGGGTGGGTCAGGAAGCTGCAGTAGTTTTTGGTTTCTTACATCCATGTGGTACAGTTTGAAATTGCTTCATCCATCAGGCTGCTGCAGATTGTCCTTTCCGTCTTTACTAATCACAGTGGGCTAATCTCACTTCAGCACTGGTGTTTATGTGGGGCAGGAACAGTCACAACCTGGGTTTGGTGGCTTGTTTCTCCCTGAAAATCAGGAACAAGGGTGTTTGGGGATAGTTACACTTAAGTGTTTTGCAGACATGCCAGGAGAAGAAGGAAGTATCCTGTTTCCATGCAAGAGCTTCCAACAATTTGTCCCTGACAAACTCCAGATATAGATTCCCGTTTTAGAGACTGTGAACAGCTAAGAACAGAGAGTGAGTGAATTAGGTCAGAGAGCTGATAAGCCATTTTGAGTGAGAACTTAAATGTATGATTTTTAGGCTAGCGTGGTAATTTTGTGTAGGGGTCATATACTCTCAGTGAATTTCAACCCACAATTCAAAATTTTGTTTGTTTTCTATGTTATACTTCAGGAGGTACTGCCAGTTTTCTAACAAACTACATTCCAGTTTTCAGGAACTGCGTCCTAGATATTTGAGGCTCATTGCAGAGTGACTTTGGAAAGTTTGCATCAATTTTATTAGCATTATTTATCCTTAAAGCACGTGGGAAAACTTCACTGCTAGTCCCTAAAAATATACATGCTGGAGATATTTTTTTCCTCTGATCTTAATGGACGCCTGCTGAAAACTCAGGATCTGATAACAAAACTTTTGTGACACAGAGCCTGAGAATCCTCAAGCATCACTGCAGTCTTCAGCTTAAATCCATAAACACTCAGTAAAGACAGTTATAACCGATTTTCACACTTTCATAAAAAAACACTGCTTTTTTTTTTTTTTTTTTTTTGAAAACCCTCATTGCTTCACTGTTCTAAGGCCACTTTGGTATAAGGATTTGTTATCTTGGCTGACGACTGCACTGAAGCCTATAATAAGAATCCTCTCCTTTCGCTCTAACAAGCAAATTCCCTGTTTTCTGAGAATCCTTTCTAGGAAGGCAGTGCTGAATGCGTATCAGACTTGAAAAGAAAGCCTATCTATGCTGCCATTTTTGCTTTTTATTTTTCTAATTTGCAACTCAGCTCACATCCAGCTCGAAGGAGCAATTTTGCGTGTTGAAAATGCTGCAGCTGGTTTCCTCCAGTGCTTCCCGCATTCACAGCGAGGGAGGCAGTGGTGGGCTTACGCAAGATTGGTTTAAATGGGGAATCAATACTGGTTCCTCAGTGCCTACAAAAGAGCTGAACTGGGCTGGATTGGCTCCAAGCAGAAAAAAGGAGTTAAGTGGAAAAAAACTGGCTGCCAGTGGGAGAGGTATTCTGCTGCATACGAGGCTGTTTGGGCCTCTGCCACTGAACCCATCACAAGAAGTCTGAGATAACCTGGCTTACCTCCTACCATCTGTTTTTCAGTGGATGATAAATATTGGAAAAATAAAAGTTGGAGGCTTTTTATTCCCTAGGCATATATTAGCTTATAAATACATAAATGTTTCTGTTCAGCATCAGTAGGAATTTGTACCTTGTACTGTACTAACCAGTTACAAAAGGGATTGGAAACTTATTGTGCAGATGAAAAGTGGAACCATTGGTGTGATTCCTTGTTCTACAGCTAAGGAGAAATATGTGATCTAATTAGCAATTCCATCAGACATTGCTCAGTGATTGGAACTCAGTTTCACAGGCTTTCACTTGACAAGACTTTCTATTTAATCTCTTGTATTTAAATTTTCTATGAAATAAATCTCAATAAAATTCACATTTCTGAAAACTCTGTTGTGTGCCATTTTTGCTTAAACTTAAAAGAAAACCCAACAATCATAGTGAAAACACTTTAAGAACTTAATTGTTGTGTTTTGCTAGATGGTCAGTCCCTCAGTTTGGTTATTCCTTAACATCTGCTAGTACTGTGCTGAATTCAGAAACACAGGTTATGAACTGCCATTTCTGGTTTTGTCCTTGTCTGCCATTGTCCTTGTTCTTTAGCAGCACGCCAAAAATGGAAGAAGGATGTTTTTACTGACGATTCTTCCTGCACTGAAGTCAGATTCCAGTGAAACATGCTGGTCCCCAAGTATTCCCAGAGCTAGAGAGGCAAAGGGTGAATCTTACAGGGGGAGGTACAAGAAAGGCTTTTTATTTCGAATACATTTGTGATTTGAGACTCAAAAACGTTTATATTGTTTCTATAACCAGTAAAAATTAGTGATGATTAGAGGCAGGGATTCTGGGAGGACAGCGAAAGGATTCTTTGAATGTCAGGCACAATTGGATGCATAACTGGAGGCACCCCTAAGTACAACAAGTAATGAGGGGTTCTAAATCAGGAAGGTAGCTTAGCATAAAGCATATATCATATTTAAACCACTGACATGAAAAATACTTGATTGAAACACCAGCATCTCTGGTTTTTAGACAAATGGAAAATAGTTTTCTTTTAAGGCCTATAGTTAAATCTTGTGAACAGTCCAAAACTGCCTGAATGAAATATTGCAAACTCTCTCGAGCATTTTCAAGATCCCACTCTTCTAATACAGTAAAGATGGTTATTTATATTCTCTCCATTCTTACTCTTACATAGTTTATACAATTTTAGTAGCTCTCCCAGCTTAGAGATCTTAAAGTATTGTCTGATATGATAAAGATCTGCTTACAATGCTAACAAAGCCATCAGCAATGAAAGCTTGAGCCAAGCTTAGTTTATGCAGTTTGATTTGGCAGTCATTATGATTACTCATGTGATCAAGGTGAATAACCATTATATTTTTACATATTGACAACAATACAATTGTTAATGTCTTTAAAGTATTTCCTGCAGGGAAGCATGGGGATGCATAAAATGTGAGCTATGGAAGGAATGGAGAAAAATGTTGATACTCAGAAAAAAGGCAAGGATCAAACAAAGGAGCAAAAAACAGGAAAAAAGGGGTTTATGTCTTAGAAAGCCCTATTTTGCCATTTAAATTAAAGGGTGAAAGAGAAGAAAACAGCAATATATCAGCTCTCACTTTCTTTATCAGTCTTCATACCTGAGAATTATATGTTAATTCTGCTGCACTTTTAATTTATGTTATCCCTTTTGTTTTGGGGCAGGCAGGAGAATGTGCCTTAAGTTAGCATCTACTGCTTGAAATTTCCTTGTATATATAAAGTGTGTTGTGGCCTGTGTGCCTGCACTGTTATTTGAAAGCCTGTGTCTTCAGTTTCTAGATGTCAGTTCTCCAGTTATTGTTGTCTACATAATTCTTCACAGATTTATGTAATTATTTGCTACAGTGATAAGAAGTGAGGGAAAATAAAAGTCTTCCAGAGTTTTCCAAGTTGAGGTTCTGTGTTTCTTCTTATCTTTGAACATAAAGTCTGTGTTGTTTCTTTATGTATATTGACTCACATATGCCTTCACAGGTCCCTCATGTATTTTGAATGCTAAGACAAAATATTTTAAAACACAAAATTGTCTTCATGTTAGCAAAAATGGTTCCATTTCAATCAACTCCATCTACTCTATTCCCACATAGCTTCTTTTCCCTGACTGGTATCTGTTACAGAATTTTCACATTGACTGTATGATCTTGGATGTGCTTCCTATGAAAACCGCTTTGTCCAACAGGCTAAGTATCATTCATAGGCAAATCTAAATATCCCTCTGTATGGAATTATATAAGGACATACCTCCACATGAAGGATTTGGCCCATTTTCTGGTTCAGTATTCACTAGATACATGAGAGAGCTGGATTGCTACCAAGTGTCAAGTACAAGACAATTTGTGAAGTCACTGGATGGTTTCTCTAGCTTTGCATGTTAAAACTCAGCACCAAGAGTAGTTTTGTGCTGGGTAAGTAACTCAGGATATCTGCAGGCACATGTAATGTGTACTTAACTTTATTTTTCTTAATGGCAGCCACTCTTACAGGGCTAAGCTGTGCTGTAATAGTCGCAACAGGTGTGCTGATTAATATTCTGTGCAGGCTTTGTTTCTTCTTCTTGATGGCTGATAATAAAATTCTGTGTTTTGTAATTGCAAAGCATTTTTCAAACTGAAGTGTGTCATCTACACAATCTGTCCTTTGAAACATGTTTTTTAGTCTATTAAAATGTTAATCGGAGATCATGGGAAATTTTTTCTTTCTGCCTTCAGTATCCTGTCCACTCTTCGAAATCCAGGCATTTTTCTCCTTACTTTCATGTTACTTTCTACTGTATAAGCACTGAGCAATGACACTGAGTATTTTTTGGGCCTAGTGCCTGGTTTCACTTATCGTTCTAAACCAGTAGCTATCATTACTTTGATCTGGTGGAGCTGTTCTTGCATTTCTTCATGTATTTCTTAGTGGTTTGAAGAGATGCTTGAAAGAGTACTCTAAAGTGAAATATCAAGGCTTCATGTGGTCCTGTTTCCAGTAAGTGAATCTTTAAAATCTCCACGACTGTGTTTGCCAGAACTCTTATTATGATTATGTGTTTATCCATTTTGCATATTCAACACATTTTTGCATTCATTATTACAAAGATAAGTATTCTAGAGATGCTGTAAATTTGGCTAATTTTCATACATACTCAAGTCCACTCCCTGTTGCCATCTGCAGATAATTTACTCCTGTATTCCTCCACCTGGCTCCATGTAGGATCTCAGACTCCACCAAAATTCACTATGTTTTAGAAATACGTCAGTTGTTGAAAGTAAGGTTTAGTTGAGATATTCAGGTTCTAGATTGTTCTAGTATTCTAATAATGTAACCCTTTTCCTGGTCTATTTTAGGATTTCATTTTTGTTTTAAAATGATTATAAGAAAATTGTGGCCATCGATGAAATATCTAAAAATGAAATATTTCGAGAAATATTAGCTTAAACCTAATAGACATTGACTGGCATGCGAATGGAATTATGTTGCACAGGCTTGTATCTGAAATGCATTTGCTTTCCATTCCAGCCCAGAACTGTGGCTGCCTGCTTAGAGGACATAGGTATAAGTTTCTTCCTAACTTAATTTACCTCCTTTGCATTTAGTTAGGGAGCCAAGAAATAGCCAAATGTTTACTTCACCTGAAATCTCCTACACTTGAAAGCTTGCTTATTTGCTCCCTTCATTTCTTTCTTTCTAGATCTTCTTTGTGAACCCAAAGCTTCTTGTGTCTGTAGCAAAGGAAATCAGATTTTAATTCTGAGAATATTAATTCTTAGAATCAAAGTCTTCCCTGGCTCACAGCTGCCAACCAGCTGGGCTTCCTCAGAATTTTTCGTCACAAAGAATTTTAAGGGTATTTCTGTTTGAGCACGAGTAAAGCAAAATGTAACAAGTATACCTGGAAGTACAGAAGTAAATTTGTATTTTGAGAAGATAAGGGAAGTGTTATTCTCTAAGGACAAGAACAGAGACATGATATGAAATGTCAATAGCACAAACTTTACCACATTCCAGGGAAAAGATCAGGGCACCCTCTGCTCAGTTATATTAATTTCACAAGTGGGTACATGCACCTTAAATCCTGAGTCTTTAAATGTCTGAAAAACAAAGAGGGAGATAAACAGAAAAAAATAGTAGGTATGAATATAAATCAATATTTTGAAAAGACCACAAACTATTTTCCTAATTTAGGCAGCAGAATGCTTTCAGTCATCAAAGGGAATAAGAAAAGGGGAAAAAGAAACCCCCACACTAAATAAAAAATATTTCAACAATAAAAAGAGAGGAATATACAATGACAGGAATAATGACACAAAATGAAAAGGACCTTGTGAAATTTCATACTGTACTGATTACTTATAGATTGTATTTGCCACTTTCATATATTATGATAAGAAAAGCCATAGGTGAAGATATAATTTGAGCATAAATGATTGCCATGAGCTTTTAGGATAAGAAAAATGACAAAAATTATAGACAGAAAACTTTGTTTCATATCGAATTCTGAACTATTGTAACTTCCTTAATATATTATGAAATGAAGGACTGTGATCTGACCCATGGGCTAGGGACTGCTACCATTTGAAGGGGATAATGTGTTAGTAACATGGAGATTAAATTATTAATTTTCATTAAAGATAGATGGACCTAAATAGGAAGTTCAGGGAATGTGGACCTAAACTGCTCTCTGTGAATCCAATCCTGGGCCCTACAAGTCTCCCAGTGAGCAAGCTGCACAGCACAGGGACTTTGAAATTTGACATTATAGAACTTGCTATTACAAATCTTACTGATTCGTATGTGTATGTCAAGGTGTGAAAGTCTGCAGCCTTTGTGGAAAGACTTTCTTTTTTTTTGTTCATCAAAGTACTGTAAACATTTCTCTACTAGATCACTGTTCTATAAACATTTTTGTCAGTATGACTGGATTCTGAAGAGCATCCTGGAAGGCATTCTGTGTTTGTCTGCAAAACATGCCTTCTGTTGGATTGGAAGATTCAGACTGTGGCTGTAAAAGGAGCTGTTCTTTATTCCTACATTTCTCTCTTACTGCCATTAGTTGTGATCCTGCACATAACAGATGCTGTTTGATCTTTGCCATGCTTTGTGGTAGCTTTGCCATTACTTTTGTTGGAAATTGCAAGTTATGGAAATACTTTTTCTGAGTTTCTATATCACAAAGAACTGTGAGACTAAAGGCAATGTCCGGTGTGGGGAAGAAGGGAAGGGGCAAAAAGATAGGAATGTTTCTTCTTTGCTGACGGTGATGAACTCCTCTACAGATCCATACATGCAACACATATATCAGTAATGACTAAAATCACTCCGAGCAGTTTTAACTGTTAGATCTGTGCTTTTTTGACTTTTTCTATATTTAAAATGTAAGCAGCTGTAGTGTTTACATAACTACTGCAAAATCAGCCCAGTAGATGGAAACTTTCATTCCATTTATGAAGGATTTTTTCATTTTGCTTTACAAATCCACCTTTATTTCTAAATCTATCTGAGCAACAGATATGAGGACCCACTGATGGGTCAAACTCCATCTCAGCTATATTCCTTAATCAGTGCATTACCTTCTAGCCTCAACTCCATGCCAGCATGTTTCCCTCAGTGAGTCTGATTAGGGAATGAGAAACATATGCTCCAAATCACAGTTCAGTTTCCTGAAAGTGTTTGAACACTGACAGCAAATACGAGTGTATCTAGAAATGTGTGCATAAGCTTTTTCAGATCTCTCGGGACATTAATTACCAGGCCTTTGGTCTACTTTAGAGCTAAGCAGACATGGAATTATCAAAGGAGTTTAAACCAACTGTATCACATAGAGTTTTGAAACTTTCAAATCAAGTATGAAACTTTATGAAGGACATAAATGCACTACTGAAGGATGAACGTTCCTTTGCTTGACGTGAAATGTATTATGTGGGTGAGAGTGACAAAAAATAGAAATTCTTTTCAGTCCCTTAAAGGGCACTGTGGGGACATAATGGTTCTGCCATCACTGCGTGTGTTATGGCCTTCCACTCTGTTTTTGTTTTCCAAATAAGCAAAAAGCAAACCCAGATTTCCCTGGAACATGGACACTTGTTTATGTCCCAAGTGCTCCACTAAATATGGGAAATAGGCTAATAAGTGTGTAATTAGGAGCACAAAGAGGAGCATATGTCTACCAAGTAAAATGGAAGTATTTCTTCCACTAAAATAATGAAATCCATTATGGATAAATCAAAAGGAAAATAAAAACGCATCATCAATGGAGGTGATAGGAAGCTTAGCTCTGTCCTTTGCTCTGAACAAGCTGTGGCAACAGGTCCGTCAAGGCAAGTGATGTTTGGGTTACATTTCCTTCAGGAAGACATTGATTCTTGTACTAAAATCTTATGACAAGGAATCATCACAGCTCTAGTTATTTTTTCCTACTACTCTCACTGGTAAAGTACTTGACAGTATTCCTGGTGTGAAGTTGTCTGGCTTGGAGTTCCCATTGTTTCAGTTCACTATGTTTGTGCCTGCATAACAAACTGGTGATCTCATATACCTGCTTTTCTTATAAACATGTCAGTACTCAGGTTTATTACCAGCTCTTTTAATGCTAAAGTTCACATTGTGGGCTCTGGTAACATTTCAGACAACACTCCTCAGCTTTTCAAATTTTACTAAGTTTCCATGCCATATGGCATGTATGATAAACTCTCCAAATGTTGATACCATTCCACAGCTAATAAAAAATTCAAAACCTAATCTAAAACAGAAGCTGTGAGGGTCTCTTAGAAGTATTTCCAAGGTGGGCATTCCCCTGCCTGTCTCATCAGTATGGTCTGACAGAAGACAGCTGGCCTGAGAGAGACAGGAAAAAAGAGAATATATTTATGTACTACACCATTTCACATTCATGGAATATTATCACAGTTTGTGGTAGAGAAGATGTTAAGCCAGGGAATCCAAATTAGGGATCTTACATACCAAGCACTTTGTGACTTCACAAATAGTCCCACTGAAATAATTGCTTCATGAAATACTGATTTTTTTTTTATTATTATTTCCAGTAAGAAAAGCCTTAACACAGATTAGGATCACTGCATTTGGCTTTAACACCAACATTTTATCTCTCTCTGTGGACAGGGATGACTTGCAGAAGAAGTGTCAAGTGGTCATGAAGCACACAAAGAAAAAGGTGGCTTCTATTTGAATGTGTTTAATGGAAAAAAATGCCTTTTGACTATAACTTTTGCTTTGCCTCAAGAAATATTATTCATAGAAAATTTTGGTTTTAATAACATTGAAGAATTATTTGGTAAGATAACGTTAACTTAGCAAAGATAACTAAGTTTATTCAAAATATTTTTAACCCTTTTGTGGCATGCTTTTTACTTAGCAAGGTATGACTTCATCAGCATCGTGTTTATTCCTTTGCAGACTGGAACTGCTGGTGAGCTCTGAGAACTCATTTTGGGCTTCCCAGTTCAGTGCTGAATTCCCAACACCGAAGAAGTACTAGAAAATAACCCCCCTAGCCCCCCTGTTGGAAAATAACTCCAAGCCCTAGGACAGTGGCCTGACTGCTGTCTTTAGCAATGACTGTGGGCACGGAGGGAAGGGCTCTGGTGCAAAACTGTTTTTTTAACCTGCTTCAAAATTGTTCAAGGAACATCAGAAAATAAAAACACAGAGTGACAAGTGATATTTGAAAGTACAGGTGTGGGGGCAGGCAGATTAGATTCCATTTTCAAAGCCACATGGTGTCTAACTTCCTACTGTCTTAAATGATGGAGATTGATTGTACAAATGCTTTTATTTCTAGAATTTCCAATCATTAGTTACCAATATAGGATTAAAACACAACTCAGTCTCCTCTCATGAATAGACCTCTTTCCTTACAATAGCAATTTTTCATGTGCTAAGGGCATGATTGGGAAATAATTTCAAGCAGTATGAGCTTAAATATTTTTAAGACCATTTTACTGTGACTCTTGGGCTGTCCTGTGGAGAGTCAGGAGCAGGACTTTAATGATCCTTGTCGGTTCCTTCCAGCTCGGGATATCCTATGATTTCCAAATTCTAACAGATTCAATATTTGCCTACAATATAAATTAGTTTTACTGTATTAAATTATGTATAACTTTCAGACCAAGCTGTTAGATTTGATTCTTACAGGACAGTTTGGGTTGGAAGGGACCTTTAAAGGTCATCTAGGCCAAGCCCTCTGCAATGAGCAGGAACATCTCCAATTAGACCAGGAGAGTAAGGCTCAAAAAGCAACTCTACTGTAAGCTAATGATACAGATTTCATTTTCAACTCTTCCTTGACTATCAGTTTTACCACACATTTTCAATTCCTATGGACACCTTTCAGTAGGAATAGAACTTGTCTCACAGATATGATACACCTTCTTTCTAAAATAATGCTCTGAACTTTAGATAAAAGCTTTGCATTATAAATGTACAAAGCATTCTGCCATGGTGTGTAATAAATCTGCCTTCAAATATCACTCTGATGTATAATGTATAAGAAAAAAGAATAGAAAGAAATAGGCACTTTTTCATTTTACTGTATTTAAAATCTTTCCTAACCCTCCAAAATATGGATGGCCAGTTCCCAGTCAGAGGTAGAAAAATGGGTAAGCGCTGCACTTAACTTCCAAAATTTAACAGGATTCTTTAAATAACAAAGAGCACCCATACTTAAAAAAACAGAAGAAAATTCTTCCTTTTTCTGAGTACAATGACTACACTCATTTCATGGTGAAGTCATCCCTTTATCTGATAGTTCATTCACTGCCATTCCTTTCAAAATGTCACACTTCCAAAACATAAGAAAACAAAAAACCTGAAGTGATCCCATGATCGCTTTCAGCTACTTTACTCTTGAGAGATCTTTTATCTTTTTTTCATACTGTACGTGCAGGGTTTTTATTTCTGAAGGTATTTGCAGGCAGGTTTATTTCTCATGTAAGAAAAGTCATGTAATTAAAAAGAAATGAACCATACTATTTTTTTTTTTAATTTTGGAAAGCTTCATTTTCCATTCACATACAAGGGTTTAGGAAGTATTGTTTTAAAAGGAAGAGAGAAGACTTTGCTTTCTTAATATAAAAAAATTCTGTTTCCTGCAGCAAAAAAAGACAATATTTCTGAGAGAATTTGAACAGGAGGTAAGGGTTTGAGGCAATCAAAGCTATTTAAGTCCAGAAAGTTGGAAATCAGCACTATCAATTTTTTGTGCTATTATCTACACTATTCTTAAAAAAAAAAAAAAAATCAAAACCCAAAAATGTCACAGCTCATTGCTTCATTTTATGAAACAAAATACTGATAAAAATGCACTTCTATCAAACACCCAGTCTATTAAAAATTGGACACATTTAATGAAGCCATACTCCTATTACAAGAAGAAGCCAGGAAAAAGGGATACAAAAGAATTTCAGCATAGTTTTGTACCTTTTATGTGAGTAAATCTTACGTGCATGAGGAGTCCTGTTAATATTGATGGAATTAATGATGTGAACACTGTGTAAGTCACGGTTGCTGAATCAGACCATATATGTCTTGTCCACATAGGGAATCTATTACAAAATCAAAAACAGTAGTAATTTCACTGCTTATTCTTGTGCTTTGCAGGATTCAAATTCTTGCCACGGTGATAAAATGCAGAAATAGGAAAAGGGGAAAAAAAGTAAGGAAATACTCAAACTCAGGTCTTTGCAAGATTAGTCCCATTTTCTCTCATTGAAACATTTTCACTAATAGAGAATAACATATTAAAATCTGCAAAAGTTACTGAGATCTTAATGAAACGAATTCCTGACTGTATTTTATTTAGTCACTGTTTTGTGTGTTTCCCATTTTCCTGTTAATATAATTAGTCATATGGTTTTCCCCTTTTTAACATTGGTAGAGAGAAAACCTGAAAGAATTTGCCATTATAATATAAGAGACAATTCATTGTATGCATTAAAATATGCATATTCTCTTCTTCAAAAGGCAGGTTCTGAATGATTCATGAAAAAAGTAATCTACATCAATAAAAAAACAGCTTTGCGAAATTCACAGGAAAACACATTTTGGAGTGAGCAGAATGACCTAAAGAACTGAAATTTTCATCCTCTCCATTCCTCCTTTTCTTTTTAATTTTCTTCCACCCTATCCCCAACCATTATGAGCATGTATGCTAAATCTTTTATATTTATTTTTATATTGTTTATATCCAATATGCGTGGAAGATCTTTGTGCATCATAATCCATAAAATGTGACTTATGAAAATTGCAACACAGCCAACATACACCAAAGGTAGAACAGCAGTGATAAAGTAAATTTTCCATTTGAAAATTAACAGGGTTTCTACAAATATTACCTTGTCATAGAGGATAAGCCAAGCAAAAACAAAGTCTTAAACCATGGGACTGATGAAGTTAGCTGACCTATCCATAAAAATTGCCAAGTTGTGAAAAAAAGCACGTGCTGTCTCATGGCGCACTTCCGTTATTGTGAACAGTCCTAATACTCTTGGTTATTTCCATAATTATACATTTTCAGAGAATGCAGTTGCTTCTAAGGAATGCAGACTTTCCTATTGGTACAGTTATTATTTCACTTTGTAGAAGACAGAAATTAAACCACTATCATGTACATTGACTATAATTTAATTTAGCCTCCAATGACCACACTGCCATATTACACACCAATGTTCTCTTCCCCCATTCACTTCTTGTTTCATATTAATTCATTAGTACAAAACTTTGTTTTTACAGGTTTTACATTGCAAAGCTTTGTTCCTCTTACCAGAACAGGAATCACGACTTCCCAAAGAAAATTCAGGCAATTCAGTAGAAACATTTGTGTTGAAAGAGTGATTAGAAAACCTCCAACATTTCTCTTTGTGTAGAAAGAATAAATCAACAGTTAATAAAACAGATTGCAGATTAATATTATGTAGGATTGACTGATTTATTAATGACCTTCAAAATATCTCTAATTCATCCTGTGAAGAGGTACATAATCTTGTACGTGTGTTCAGGTGCCTAGAATAATAGCCATCTGATTATGTTCTGTAGCCTAATTGTAGCCAACAGATGCTCTTCATAATTTCTACTGACTGCTAATTTTGCCTTATAGTTCTTTACTTGTAATCTCAGCAAACAAAATGACTCTCAGTGACGCAAACAAAAATGACTCTTCAGTGACTCTCCCTGTTTAACTCTGAGGAATGCTCTTTGCTTAGTGTGTTTGGGGAAATTCATCACGTGGGTATTTCTTTGACTGAATACCATATCCTAAGTGAGGATATATATGTTTTTTTTTTACCGTGAGACTACAATATACTTAAATAAAATGGAAGTCATCAATAATATCAAGGATTTTTTCACATGCGTGCTTGTTGCATATTTTGTCCAAAAGGTTAGCACGTTCATCACAGAAATGCTTTTACTCCCTCCCCTGCTCAGAATTAGAGGTTGGAGCAGTAGGGTTTGAGCCTGTAAATTGTTGTCTACACGAATTACTCTAAACAGTATACAAGCAAGAAGTCCCAAAGAGTAAAGATTTACAAGCTTTATCTCTTAGACTTGGGAGGATTTTTTTTAAATTTATTTACTTTTTAATTCAAGTCAGCTTTACATCTCTCATATGCTAGGACACTTTTCATGTTTTGACAGCACAGAGAGCAGCATGTTAAATAAGCAATGTGAAATTACATTTGTGCAAAAGAAAATTATGGCTGGTGGGTCTGGTTCTGATCACTTACACCAGTGCTACAGCTCTGCAGCCCACGTTTAATCAGCAGAGTTAATCATGATTGATCAGACTCATGGAAAAGAGGGGGTGTCACATCCTCTTTTGCCATGAGTAAGCCTTGGAGCCAGTGGGATGGTAGAGATATGTGATCAGCTCCCTGATTTTAAGGCCAGGCCTGACTCCAATGAAATTGGAAGCCTCTGCCAAGCAGCTTAGTGCTGTCAGGTCCTGGGCATTGCGCCACTGGAAAATAGCCATGTTGGATTTCTGTTCTGCGGTCCCAGCTCACCCCACGTGTTGGAAGGAGGCATGGAAATGTAGAGCCCAGCTGTAGTGCAGATGCACCAGCTCAGATGCTCAGATGCACACTCTCTGGAATACTTGTTTCTGGGTTACAGCACAAAGGGACCGAAAAGTCAGCTTCTGAATCTGTTATTCTAAACCAAGGAAGTTTATTAATGGAAAAGGAGAAGTAAAATTAGACAAAACCGGGTGCTTGGCATATAGAACTGCAGACACCTGAGTAAAAAATTCCCTGTGTGGTAAATGGGAAAACAGTCTGATACAAAAGTTGATGCAGAGCTTGAGTCAAACCTTAAACCACTCATTAGTTGCTCCAATTTATAATCACCATTAAAATCTTTTGGAGGTGATATATGCAAAACATGCATTCTTCTATCACATGATACTTTTCTTGATATTTGTATTTCTTCATACTTGGTATTGGTAAAAGAAGTTGGTATCTGTTTGTTTCAGTTTCTTAATTTAAAATTTAGTGTGTTTAGTCAGATCAATCAAAGTTTGTGTGATTTTAGAAATATTCTTTAAATTCTTAACTTTTATTTCCTAATTATAAGTTGACTGTGTTTTAATTGAAAATACTATAGGAAGAGGACTTGACCTGCATGTAGCCCTTTTACTTTAAAATGTTTGATATTTTAATAACTTATAAACCCTTTCCAATTCTTCCCTTAATAGGTGATTGCTTGAATTGAATAATTTTTGTTTTCTACAAACCACCATTTTTCTAATGAAAGAAAATTGAAAATTTCCCAGCCAGTTCTAAATTTAAACAACTTAGCTTTACTGTGCTTGCACTTCTTTTGTGTCTCTCTTCTACAAACAGTGTACCAAATTAGTTTACATAAAGAAATACTGAGAAAAACAAATAGTGGTATAATGGTGGGAAATAATCATCAAGTCAACATTTCAGAATCCAGTGACTATTACACACAGCATAAATCTGAGACTCAGAAGTAAACACATCGAGCTGTTTTTTGTGTGTTGTGTGATCTACACACCTAATTAACCCAACTTTAAGGCCTTAACATTTCACAGGAGATTGCTTGTTAAGTGAAGCAAGTAACAACTTCAGAATTATTTAAAAACATAATCTGTTTCACCAGAACACTTCCCTCACTGTATTACTTACCTGATCATTTATCTGGGAGAAAATTCAGACAGAAATGTAACTGTGACTACATCATTTAAGTACCATCTGTGGTGTGAGGTGCACTTCCCACCAACAGGTTATTCACATGAGCTGGATAAAAAAGGTTAACTAAGATACCTCTTTCATCAGCAGCTTTTATAAGCAGATTTACACACTGTGTGCTGTGATTGCATGTTTATTTGTACATTGCATCCCACAGCCAATCCAAATTGCTATCAACGGAGAGGAAAAAAGAACACACAGGATGTAAAATTGCCTATAAAGCATTATGATATGGTGAGGAAGGTTACTGGCTGCACATCCCACTTGCTGTTTTGCCTAATTTAAAAAATTAGCTTCAGATATAGCCCCAGATGTCCCAGGCTCATGATATTCAGACCCATCTTTTTTTACTTGAATGATTTGTACAGGCCAGCATTTAGCCTCATGGATAAACATACAGCTCCCATTCTTACAAAGAGAAAACAAATTATCTGCATTTACAGTAGGCTTTAAATTTGTCAGGGAGACTCAGCCCGATACAAAAGGACAGGAAAATACAAAAGGCCAGGTAAGAAAGGCTATTCTGTATATTTACAGAAGCTTTTGACATAGTAGTTTCTCTTCACAAAAAAAGTGATCCTTTGATGATACTTAGAAATGCAAAATTCTACCAGTGTGTTATCACCATTATTAATATTGCATCTCTACATTATATTGCCAGGTGTATTTACAGGGCCATGGAACATTTTGAAGAAAAAAGAAAGGCCATTTTTATGGACACAAAATAAGGGTCTGTATACTCTAAGGAGCTTGGCATCTAACATGAAATTATGCATATGCTTCCTAGGGCAAGGTGTGTATCAAAAATTATTGCTAGTGACAAAGAACAGCTCCAACAGTGACTCAAGGATGAAGCAGCAATTGTCTACTGAATGAAGACAAGACGCTGCTTGAACCAGAAAGGAGAGAGAAAGGAGATGAGTCAGCACTAAGAATCTGGAGATGGAGAGTAAGAAGCAATCAGTTTTGTGTTTTCTGTATGCACAAAGCTTACCTTTTCAGTAGTAGAAATGTCAGCTATTCCCAGAAGGGAGCACAGCTTATTTTGAGGCAAACCCACCTGCCACAACTCCTCTTGGGGCTGCTCAGATCTGTGGTGGTGAAAGCCTAGTATGACTTTACTGCCAGGTTCACAACTTGTGCAAGATAAACTAAGAAATTTAGTTCTCAAGGAAGTAAATAGGAACCTTGTGGAATTTTCAGGAGTACATAACTGTGTGATTCTTGGTGATCGTCACTGGAGTTGCTGCAAACACCTAAATACTCTTGGAAAACCACAAAACCATAAATCCCTAGGCATCCAGCTACTTGAAAACATTTGGTTCTCAGACCCAAGAGATATTTAAGAGGAGATTCAAACAAGCTCAGTGAGCAGTTTAGAAATCAGGGGAAAAAAAAAGTCACTAACTTAGCAGTTTAACTTTTTCCTGATCATATTTTTGTACATTCTATTGCAGAACTGTTTCTAAAATCACTTAGTATAACTGATGCACAAAAATAGTATGATTGACTTAGAAGAAACATGCTTTAAAAAATTCAGGACAAGATATTTAGGCTAATAACATTTCTGAACAGCTTGTTTGGGAGAAATGTACTTGTACACATTTGGCAAGCATACTGTATTGCATCTACATGAAAAAAAGAGCAAGAACAAGCAAAGCATTACATGATATTAAATAAGATCAGATGTTGTTCTTGAATAATGCATTCAGCTACACTTGTTCCAATTCAGAACAGAAAAATAATTATTAACATGCTATATTTAAAATATGAAATATTTAACCAATGTTAAACAAAAAGGTGCTAGCAATGAGAGACTGATTTTACAAAACCATTGAAAAGAAAACCATCACAGAAAATAACAAACAACCAACCAAACAAAAAAAGGAAACCTAAGAGCAATTAAGAACAACTCACTGAGGATGCAGACAGCAAAGCAAAAATGTTGTACACTAGGTTAAATGTATTTCAGCCTAGTGTCTACAGACACTTGTTTTGATTTAGGACATTGTTCTTTTAAGTATTATTCCAGTAAGTAATCTCTATGTTATAAGAGTCCTGAAGCTCAGCTGTGAAAAGAGTGATTATTCTGCCAGATAAGGACAACCAAAAATTAGGCCAGTACCAGGAATGAGGACTGCCATTGATCAGGAGGATGCTGGCATGTCATTCTGGTTACAATGCAAATCAGGACAAGAAGGGACAGACAGCTAAGAAAAAGAGAAATATTTAAATTTTAGTCTTCTGCTAGGGAAGAAAAAACCTACTTTCTAGGCCTTTGTGTAATTTCTTACTTAATAAATGCTTTTTTTATAGCAAACAATAAATATGAACTACCATCAAAATTCCATTTAAGTTATTTCAACTTTAAGATTAGAGGAATATGCAAATGAAAGATGTTCTTTTTCTTTTAAAGCTGAATGTTCCTGCGTAGCCAGCCATGAGGAAGTATCTCTTAACATTATCAGTTATGCACAAAGCCCTGCCATGCCAGGCTGTCTTCTATTCATCAGGGTTATACAAACTTGAAACTAGCACAGAGATTTGGGCTTTAGCTCTACTCACTGCAAGACTGCACATTTTTCCATTCCTAACTATCATTTATTTTAAGTAATACAATTGAGATAAATTTCTGACACTGCCACAGCCACCTGGCTATATTCCCTTTGGCTGACCTGTGCAGGCCCTGCAGTCATAAGTTAAGGGAGACTTAAATACAACATGTTTTGAAAGCTTTCTATATAGATTTGTCTAAGAAAGTCCTCAGTAACTAGCTTTCAAATTAACCTTGAATGTATATTGCGGGGCAGAATCTGTGTATGATCCAAATATCCAAGATATTTGTCTTTTTGATATGGAAAAGAAGAAAGATAGCTTTGCTTTTTTGGAGTAGATGAAATTAATAATTAATTATTATTTCAGTGATATAAATCAGCTTCTTCATGTATTTTCAGATACAATGTGATTTGCATAGCCCTTTACATTTTTTTTAATTGGAAGTTTAGGAAATTCATCACCTTCTTTCTTTAGAAAATTTGCATTTTGATTACCTCTTGCAAAGAGTTATTTGTAAATCAATACACATATCTATCAGGTTACTCACTGTCCCATTGTATCCCTATTCAGTGGTTTTCCAGAGAGAGGATGGTGATCTCCACAAGCAGCCTCAAGGATTCTATGATGGATTCATTGTCCTGATTCAGCCCCAGTGCTGAGCAGAATGTGGGTGTATTGCAGAACTGGGACATTTGAATTAGAGCCAAAAAAGGTCAGAGTTCACACTGATTGATCTAACTGATGTTTTAAGAACGGGAAAACTTTGGATCAACTACCAGTACAACAACACAAATTGTTCATCATAAACCAGAAAATACTTGAGATACAGCTGGGAAAAAGCCAGTATTCAAACTCCAGCATTTTGAGTTGAACAGTACATTTATGACCACTTTTCTTTTT
This sequence comes from Vireo altiloquus, assembly GCA_013396875.1. Lineage (NCBI taxonomy): Eukaryota > Metazoa > Chordata > Aves > Passeriformes > Vireonidae > Vireo > Vireo altiloquus. The sequence continues at coordinate 158,064 of VZRF01015004.1, forward strand.
TGCTTCAGATAAACAGTTAATTTGACAAACCCAAACCTTTAACATAAGAGACTTATTATGTTTTAAATTCTGATAGTGTTCTTGCTTATACTTTTGGTTACATTGTGAGATTTATACTTTAAAAATATAGTTGTCAAAATGTTTTTCTCCTAGTGTCATTTACTTACCTCTCTTCACGCTGTTTGAGGACACGCTACTAATGCTGAAATGTTCCTTTTCTAATCCATGAATTCAGAACTGTAATCACAGTGTGTTGTTTTCTTTCTCCCTTTTTCTGTAGCTGCTTTTCTTGGGTTCCGCTCCCTTGCTGCTGCTGGAGAGAGGGATTTAAAGTGACAGATAACGGAGCATTCCAATCAACTGTTTCTACTGTGTGCATACTTTCTGCTATGTTTCAGACATGCTTTTGGTTTTTTTTTCTCCTCTTAAGTGGTTCAAACCCCTTTTAATTCATAAGGAAAAACGTTAGGCATAATGTTTTGTTTAACCATGATATGTTATGATGTCTTCTTCAAATTGTGTTCCTTCCTTGTGTAGATAGATATTGGAGTGTTGGAAGCAATTAACATAACTCAGAGAACTAATTTCCTGTGGTTCTTTAGCTCTGTATTTATGGCTTTCAAAAGAGTGGATCTGTACTTTAAGGTTTAGTACAGTCTATAAATTTTAGTTGTCTGACTCTCTTCCTTTTATTTTTTAAGGAACTAAGATAAGAAAAATTCATTGGTGGCTGGAAATCACATTAAAAAAAAGGCAACACTTTGTAAAAAGAAGGGGTTTTTCTTCCTTTTCCTCCTAAATCTTTCCCCTCCCCACAAAAGAAAAGGATTTAAATTGTGCTGCAGAAGGCCTCAGCCATCTCCTCTGCAACTGGGTTGGTCACACACCCTTCTACTGCTCTTTTTGAATTTTTTGAGCCAGACTTGCATGACCCAGAACCAGGTGATTCCTGCAGCATGACCTGTTGCACTGCCATTGACGAGTCAGTTAAAGACAAAAAAGGATTCGGATTTTCTCCCCAAACAGCTTTTACCAGTACTACAGGTCTCTGAGCCACTTGTCTAGCGGAAAGTGACTTTGCTCATTTCAGGTTCTGTTGAGCAGCAAAGGGCCTCAAAAAGAATGGTCCAAATTCTGCCTTGAAACATTGATTTTTCTTTTAACTTTTTGAAAAAAAAATGTACAAATCCCTAAGGAAATCCAAGCCAAAATTCTCCAGAAACCCTATATCTTACTAGAGAAATTGCTTAAAATGGAAGAAAAATAATCTTAAGGTTGTCCCAGTCCAGGAATGTGTCCTAAGGGGTGAACACAGACGAGGGAGGGATTTGAATATACGCAGAGCAAGACTGAGACACAAACAAGGTAAAATGTTTGTAATCAAAATGAAAAATCACTTTTATTCACTATCAAAGAAGAGAGAAAGGAAGAAAACAGAAAAGGAGAAGAATTACAGAAAGCAAGAAAGGCAAGCACCTGCAGATCTTATTGATGGAACCCAGCAAGTAGCTCTTTAACAGTCCTTTACAAAGGTTAACTTATTTTTTCCAATTCTTTGACTGGCTCTGTCTTTGGGAAACTTGGTGTTTGGTTTATCATCTCTTAGAGTCCATTCCCATCTGATTAATGAGCTTCACCTCTGGCATCTCAAGCTGCCATCGACAGGTAGCTGGGCTCTGCTGCAGGAATGATATAAATCTGGAGAATACAATTACTGTGGCCAGGGTTTGTTGGAAATGGGATGCTTAGACCATCTCCTTACCCTCCTGATCCCTTTGCATCCCATAGTAAGTAAAACAACTGCTCACAAAGGAGTATAAAGCAAATTTTAATGCATTTCATCTGTCTTCTAATGTAACCTGATAATGAAAATGCTAAAAGATAGGCAGTGCTAGGGGATTTAAATGTATTTTGCAACCGGTGATCAGAATTTATAGTTGGGACACCTCTTCCCTTATTACAATTGTAAAGTGGATTACTGAGTCCTATTTGTCCTTCTCTGCGACAGGATTTATAGGCTCAGGATCTTGATGACCCTTTTAAAAAATGTAGCCTGTATGAAAAGGAAACACTGGGGACATGTGGTGTGTTAAACACATAAGTGTTGAAATTGGAATAAAATATCAACATTCATATGTTTGCTTTGGAAACTTCCGGGTTGAGTGCTGAAAATTTCTGACAAAAATACTAAATATCATCTTCAACAGATACTATACACACTGCATCACCAGGTTTTCCACTTTGTTGCAAGGAGGATAAACAGCTGACCCACTGCCACTGAGGGGAAAAATAACAATTTCAGGAAATCTCTGAAGAGATCATCAGGCTGTTGGCAAAATAATTTGACATTCTAACGGTATCTTCTGTTGTAATCATACATTTTTATTAATGACATGACTCTACATGTAGAGCAGAAAAATATTCTGTTATAGAATTAGTATATTCCATCATCCAATCCATGTGGAAAAACGGGCAAAATGTGGCTGGAGTAAAAGGAGTTTTTACCATGTGAACTTCCTGCACATACACTGTAAGTCCAAACTGGTTAAACTCCTGTCATCTCCACGAGTAAAAGGGAAAGGGATTTGATGATTTTGACAGGATTCTATAAAATCCTGTGATTCTCTGTGCTTTATATGTAGATATGTGGGTGGTGCAGATCATAGCAACGACTAAAAGGCTTCAGGGATGTGTTGGGGTGTTTATTTTCATTGGCTATGCCTAGATCCTGCTAGAGAACCATAACAGTGTAGTGGACTCAATAGGATCAATTCTTTAAAGAATCGGTGGCAAATTGATCCCTTGCTGAATGAAGGAAGCGGTTTCAGCCTGTTACGTAGATGCTCTGCTGTGGCAAAGTTCTTGGAGCTTTCAGCATCACAGAATCATTCTGGATTTCTCCAAGGAATTGTTTCAGGATGGCACTGTGCCCTAGTAGGCCCTTTTTTTTTTTTTTGGTCCTGTTTCTGAGGCTCATCCCATAGTTATGGGAACTAGAAACTATCCATCCTCTATGCCAAAGCCTGATGCCATCAGGGAGCCTGAACTGCCTTTTCCTATTTCTCCCATCCTCTTGTACATATGTATTACTTTGTGTGCAGTCAGAAGACATAGGAGTCATGAATTAGAGCTTGGTAGATGAGCTTGAGGATAGGTGATGGTGCCAGCAGAAAGCACATGGTGGAACCTGGTTGATTCCTCAGCTCACAATCCATATGCCAGATGCTGTAGTTAAGCATATCTGCAGAGACTTATGTAAGAGCTCTGTCAGTGAGACAGATTTGGCAAGAGCCTTCGTGAAAGCCAGACAAAGAAGCTGGAGGAAGGTGTGGAAGCACACAAGGATTTCTGCCAGCAGTTGTGCAGCCAAGCAAGAATCAATTATTTGTGGGATTTTTGTTTTGGTTTGTTTGGGTTTTTCTTTGACTCTCAAATATTTTGTGGCTGGTTAGAGAGCAAAATACAAAAGTTGTGCAAGACTTCAGTTTGTGCTTATTGTAGTAATAATTTCAAACCCCATGATACAAACTAGGTATCTAAAATACTGTTTGGACATGAAGGAGAGGACAAAAAGGTTTCTTTTAAGGAATTAATCTGTCCTAATTGCAACCCAATTTTATAGGAGATAGAATGTGAGGTGTAATGTCACCTTTGTCCTTCTTATGGACTACACAGCATGTTTTCTGTGTATGAAATAGAGTAAATTTTGTCTTGCAGATGCTGTATCCAGGCTCAGAATGGTAAACCAAACAAATGCTTTATAATGTCCTGTATTTTAAGTAGAGAGTGAAGGAAAATATTTGCTGTGCCTGTAGGCCTTGCCATCTGTCTCTCCTGTTGACAGTGTGCCACTTTATATAGATGGATACCCATTCACTGGACCAATGAGCTAAATGAATTTGTGAATAGTATCAGTTGACCTGAAACTACAGCTTTACTGAGTAAACTTTTTTGGGAAAATCTTGTCGTAATCTCACTAGAAATGTGGTGGTGATAGACCCAGGCAGTTAGAGCTATCCATGCCTGCTCTTTCCTTTGGAATTTCTATCGTGATGAATTGCCATAAAATGGTGATGAAAGGAGAAGAGTTGGGGGTATTTTTTATTTACCCTAGTGGAAGAATTAATTCATGCCAAATTGTGAGATTCGGGACTAAGTTTACGTTACAGATTATGGAGCCCACTGCAGAACCCTGTGGGCCTCAGTAAATCACTCTGCAGGGGAAGAGCTATCTGCCTTTGCTGGGCTTTAAATCCGGACACCCTTCTTGGGATGCTGCTGTTGTCCCTGAGAGTGAATCACTTCCTTCCCCTGCCTTAGTTTTTCCCTTCGCGGATATGGAGAGAGCTCCTGTGGAGATCAGGAACAATCTCCTATGTAATGTCAGAAATATAAAATCTGGGGGATGGGGGGGAATTTAAGAGGTGAGATTCGGATGCAGTCTTTATTCCAGACACTGTAGGAAAACAAAGATTCATTCTTTCTTTGTGTATCACAGTATCTTCAAGTATTTACATACTTGTTGTACAGGTCTATCTACACAGGAATACCATACTAGTTGCATTTACTGCCATGCTAGGATACTTGTAACTTCAGTCTGGTTTTGACCAGCCCAGGCATATCAAGAAGCAAAGAACTACCTGGGGTAATCTGCAGCTAGCCTGAGACACTTTTACTTTATTACACAGCTACACATATGTCTTATATAGCTTAAGTAAGTTTTGGTTTTAAAAACATCTCTAGGGAAAGGGCAAGCCTGTTATTTATTATTGCCCTTGCAATCCTGTCCTTACTAGACTCTTTCTGAACTTGTAAACTCTCTAACCTGTCAGGTAAAACAAACCACAAATGAAGAAAGGTTAGAATGTAAAACCCCCAGGTCTGTGTTAAAGTGCTATTTTATCTACTACTAAAATTGTACGTTGCAAAGGTGAAGAGAACCATTAGAGTACAGGTGCCCTGAATGAGAAAAGATTTGAGACCCTGGACCTAGAAGCCTCTTTGTTGATTTATTTGAGAAAACTACAGTATTTAGTACTTGATTCAGAGCAAAAATGGAGTTTCTCCACTCTTCATCTTCAAGTAAAGACGAATGAGCTTTCCTAACAGACCTTGCCCTGCCAATAGGAATAAATGACTGTGATTTCTGAACGCTCTCAAGGAGACCTGGAGACTCAATATGCAAAATCCCTCATTCTATCATTGAAAGTGCAGCCTTGGATTATTACTGACAGCCAAGATGCAGTTAAAGTAAAGGTCATGCAGACTATTGACAATAATAAATTCTAAGATTTGCTATCTTTTTGCTGAGGCCTGCATTAGGCTATGCATCAAAGACCTGTATAAAAAAAAAAAGTGGTTTGCCCTGAACCAATAAAAAAATGCAATGTACATTTTTCAAGCTAGCTTTTTGAAGGAGCTAGAATAGATCTCTTGTATTTCATATTCTTGTATTTCATATTCTTATCTTTTAAATTAACACACTGGGAGACCTCTCCACCTAAATGTCAGTTTTCTCCTCTGTGCCCACCTGCAATACATAACTGAGGTTGCTTAAAATCATTGCTTGACAGTGGGTGTAGTATGACAATATGTTTGAATAAAGGCTGAGTGTAAACACTAGGAAGTTAATTCAGGTTTTGATGTGTAAGCCTAAGGTAAAGAAATAGTCTTTAATATTACATTTTAAGTAATTGCTTGTTTCTAATTGGGAAACAAATATGTATTGCTTAAAAACTCAGGGCACGTGGTCACGTGATCATTTTTCTTTGCAACCTCTTCATGAAAAATGGGTTACAAAAAAAAGTACAGGAAGAACAAAACCAGTAGCTAAGAAATAGACCTGCTCAAGGCTTCAGTTATTGATGCTTAAATGCAGGGAAGAGCAACTCCCTGAAATTAAGTAAGACTTGATAAATGACTTATAATTTTAGCAATGAAATTAATATATGAAACTTTGCTTTTTATTTTTTAACTTTTGACATGGAAGCACCATTTAAGTCTCTTTGAATATAATTAATGAATTTTGTTCTTATATAGAACAGATTGAGAATCCTGGATATTCATTTCAGCGCTATGATTTATTCAGAGAGCACATACTCCATAGGGATCCACAGTACAGCTTGTCATATTTAGAAATATAGCCTAACCCTAACACAGGGAAAAATAATCTTTAGAATGAGAGAGAGTAGAAGAGTGAAGTTCTTGACCGTCTGTGCTAAGGCTAACAAAACCTGTGCATGTTAATTGCCAAATGTGAAGTGTTTTTGCTACAGGAGCATTTGCCCAGGGGAGACTGGACAAATAACACCAAGTAACACAGTTTTCAGATGATAGTAACAACTTAACAACCACTCCTAACTCAGAGAGCTGAACTTACAACCGAGGAATGAAAGATGCCATTTTCTATTTTCAGTCCCATAGGTTATCACCCCACACATAGTTTGAGAACAGCAAGATTTGCATAACATGCATATCAGCTTCTAAAGTACTGCTGAAGTATCTGAATTTCCTTATAGATGTGTCACAAAGATTCCTGATGGTTGTATTTAATTGTAACTGGGATGGAGAAAGCAGTAGGGAGAGAAGGGTTTTTTAAAATCTATTGCTCCTATATCAACTATTAAGTCAACAAACTCATAATTAAATACTGCTTCAAGCACAGAGAAAGTAACAATGCATAAGGGATTTTCTATCTCACACATACTTAACTTTCTTTATTACATTTGATTGTTGAGACCCCCCCAAATGCTTCAATTACTCCAGCATTTGTTATTAAATAAGTGAAACACAAAAGCACATACAATTTCAAAACAATTTGTATTAAAAACATAAAATTTTTATTAGGCTATCTATTATGACTATAAAATCATTATATTAGAAAGTTGTATTATTTTAATAGTCCATAGAAGAGAAATACATATTTTTAATTGAATTTCTTTAAATTAAGCTTTTAAATTATCCAATTACCACTCAGTTCAATGGAAATCAGTTAGTACTGAGATAAGAGTGTAGTCTTTGTCTTGTAGATACTATACATATATATATAAACTGCAGGATATCTTCAAGGTTTTAAACTATTCCACTGTTATTTCAGTTTTTGCACCATCCTTACCTCATCAGGTATCTAGTGCCAGTGCTGTACTTTCAGTCACCTAAAGTAAATGGAGTGTGCACAGGGAATACTTCACAAACTGGCATGGCAATACTGAATTCCTGCTATCAGGGCTAATTCCTTCATCTGCATTATGCGTTGACCTAGCACATGTTAAAATGAAAACGAAAACATAAACAACTTAGTTTTCAAGTCCTTTTAACTTCTAGACTAGCAAGTGAGTTCTAGCCTGATATATATGAAAAAAAAATTCTAAAATTTATCTTAAAATGTTTGGTTTGGAAATTGCTAAAAAGCTATTAAGCATTACTAAGTGATCCAGAATTCAAATGTAAAACTTAAGGAAAGATGGCATCTGCCTTACAATGGGCTGCAAAAGGAAGGTCCACCTGCCTAGGCACAGTGCACAGACATGAGTGAGTACACAGGGTATGTGATCACATGTGTTGTTATTCATTGCCAACAATCTGTGGTTTCAAATGCTGGTACAAGCTAGGCCGGCATGGCAATAACACATTTACTGTGCCTCATTGTGTTTGTTTATGCCACATTTTCTTTACATTATCCCCTTCTGTCAATTTTTTTCTCATATTGCCCCATCCAAATAAGTAGTTCCTATGGTAACAGAGATTATATTCTTCTAGACCAAAAGTAGTGAGTTCTGCAAGAGCAGTAGGAAGCCTATTTCTACATGTTGAACCAATACCTTGTCATTTGGATCCACAGGTGAATGAGTTTATTTTCCTTTTAACCAGCTCTTAAACAGGGTGATTCTTAAGCAGCTGAGCTGAGGTCCCATGAAAAAACTGTCTTAACTACCACATCAGATTATAAAAGGAAAAACCTAATTCCCCCCCAAAAGATCACAGAAATTAATTTCTGTTGCCAAACTCTCCAAGGTAACTGTCGTGAGCTCATATCCCCTCCGAGCTCTCCACTTGAGTTACTTGCCTTCAATAAATTATACAATTTGACTTCTCATGTTACCATCCAGCTGTTAAATAAATGGTCATATGTGTGCCCAGGGGTAGGCCATTAGTGTACAAAAAGTGTTTTTATTCTCCCCATTATTGCAGCAGTACATCATGCCAACTTGAAGGATTGATTGCTGACTGTGCTGGTCCTTGTCTCCCTTCTGCTGCTGCTGCAGGATTTGGAGGTGGCTCAGGATGGTGAGGTTGCTACATGGCCCTGCAATGGCTATCTCAACACATTATTGCTTTTTTCAGGCAATTAGGTTTAGGGAACAGTGTGCACTCAAAATGATGTGTGCTGGAACTGCATCTTGGAACTGTCTTTTGTCTTATTTAATAGGTCTCTTTATTCTCAATGTACCAGGGAGGCCTGTCAGCTGACCTATGCTTTGAACCTTACCAAGTGAGTTCACAGAGTTCTGATATATTGGAGGCTTTGAGTCTAAACACAACAGTTTCATTTCACTTCTGGGATTATCCTTTGGTGTGGGGATTGAGGGGTGTGTGAGGAGGAGTTTCGTGTGTGTGTGCATGTTTTGTTTTCCTTCAATATGAATTTTTACCTTTATGCCAATTACTCAGTGCTCTAAAATGCCCAGCATGAGTTATGTGGGAATTGATTGAAGTGTGACTGTGTGTATGATACTCTGAATGGGATTCTCTGTGAATTTAAAGTGAATCACAGTAACATTTCTGGATTTGCTTTTGGTTTTGTTTTTTGGGTTTTCGGTCTTTTATTGGGGAGAGGGTGTTTGGGTTTTCTTGTTTTTCTTGTCTTGTTTTGGTTTTTTTGAAGTTTACTACAATGACTCTGCTTTTAGGTAGGTTATATCCTTTTTGTATCGTTAAGGATAAATTGCTGCTTTCTATGTCAGTCTTCCACAACTATGTGACAACACATGATAGACACTGACCTGAAGCACTTGTTAACTCTTCAGTATTATGTGTCTCTTCTAAGCATCAGTGTCAGTCTTGCTTCTTTGTGTTTCTTGCATACACTCCAGGCACCTCCCTTCTGGAATATTGTGCCTGTTCTTGTCAAGAAGAGTTTTAGATTTGTTTATATAAGAATCCAGAAGCATTAGGGTTAATTTGAAGTCCATGATCAAACATACTGAGTGTGACATTTTCAATGATGTTGCTTTTTGTGTATGTTTGATTTTTCAGAGTAGTTCTGCTGAGGCAAAAACCTACCAATTTCATCCTGCCAGAGGTTCAAATCTCTCTATACCTGCAGTCTGCTGTATGAATTCTTTACTTTATTTGTGAATGCTCTCCTGGTATCCAGAAAGGTGGCCTTGGCAAGCAGATCAGGATTTTCTCAGAGTAAGGCATCTAGTGATGCATCAACCTCTCCAAGTCACCACAGTGCTGAAATCTCTGTGTGCAAACCTTTCTTATGCTGACACACATAAAAAGGTGCAGAAAAACAGAGTGCAAGTGCGGGGGCTTATGATGCCTTTGGAACAGCTTAAGGTCTGTGCAAACGTCTCCAACATGCTGCTCAGGAATCCAGCATCATGCTTGTTATGTGCACCCTGGGAAAAGGCAAACAGCTGTCCACTTGTGTAAACTAGAATCTAACAGCGAGTTGTGCCCTACACAAATTTGCCAGGTTTGCCTGTCGGGTTTGTGGTCTGACAGTTAAAAACCACCTTGTAATTGGGCTCGATGATGTGTCATGATTTTAATTACATTTTAAAAATGGTATACTAAGAGAGTTAAGTGCCACTTGTGTGGAGGTGAGTGTTGAAGATAATACATCCACCTGCAGTGCGCTGGGTTTCTGCCAGGGGCTCCTCCTAACAGTCAGACACAGAATCAAGATGCTAATGGAGATAGTAGCAGGATGTGATGGTCTTTTATCTTACCAGATATTGAAACAAAAGGCATTCAAGGAATTCTGGGTCACTTGTCACTGAAGATCACTGAATACAGCAACTTACGTTACCACTTTTTCAGTACCATTTTCAGTGTTCTGAATGTTGAGTGGTGTGTGGCAGTTCTTCCTCCTGGAAGAACAGAGGTTGGTATGAGCCAGAGGGCTAGTCAGTAACTAAAAATATGTAGTAAAACCAGGCCTGAATCTGTTTTGAGATCTCTCCTTGCTCTAAAGAATGGCACAACTGAAGCTACCTAGTGTATTTTAGTGTATGTAGACAGGGAACTGTTTGTGATATTGCCAATTTCATAGGCTTCATAGGTCTAAAGATTTATCTGTAAGGTATGTCACCAAGATTTGCATCTTGCAAAAAATTAATCCCCAGATTTTTACACTTGTACATTGTCATGGAATGAGCTTGCTCATTTGGAAGTTTTATACCCCTTTCTGACATTCATCCTGTTCAACAACATCGTGCTGTTTTCTCCTTGGACAACTAAGTTTTGAATTATCCTTTGCTATTTTGGGGTTGCAAGAATCTGTTGGGTATTTAATAATTCCAGTGTTGTGTTTCATGCAAATGTAGCAACTTATCTGCAAGACGTGGATGTATTTTCTGCTCCTTTGCTTGTGCACCTTTGACAGGTAAAGGGAACATGAATGCTAGTATTTGAAACAAACTAAGGGGAATACCAAAACCCACTTCTACAAAAGAATTAAGTATACAGTTGGATAGTGAATATTAATGAAGCTATATTTCTGTTTAAATTCAGCTATAATATATTTTTCCAAGATAAACTGTGAAAAAGGACAGAGGATACACAGAGGTCTGCTCAGAACACTGCGCACTGAGAAAACAACAAAAATCCTGAGTGTGAATAAAGAGTTAAGAACTGTTTCTGTTTTCGACTGCTTTTTTGTTTTAAACAATAGATTGCAATATATATATATGAATTAAAATTTACAACAGATGTTTTCTCCTTTAATGTGCATGTTTTTGTATAAAATATTGTAATCAATATATAATGTCCATATATGAAATCCCATGTTACTTATCAAAGTATGTAGTAGTTACTGTTTTTTCCTTATATTGTAAAGAAAACACTGGGGTGATATGAGACTCCCTGAAAGTGGAATAAATGAAGATAGTTTTGTTCTCAGCATAGTTGGGCAACTTCTTTGTACACACACCTGACTTGAAATGATCCAGCCAGTTGTTATTAGTTAATACTTCAGTAACTTAAATGTAGGAGAACATAAGGACTTAGTTCTGCTTGGTTTCTGTAGAATATTTTGGAAGAAAGTAATTTTGGTCCATTTTTATTCTAGTCAGCTGCTGAAAATGTATCTCTATTTTCCATTTTTAAATGCAATACTTCATACACTTCCCCAAGCAGGTGATATGAACAAAGCCAACAATTTAGGATTTGCATATATCAAAAGCAAACAACCTTTTTGAAGGGTGCGACAAAATGCTATCAAAGGAATAGTAAATGGGTGGGAGATAAACTGCTTTCAATCCTCACGGTGGAGATTATTTGTGGACTTATTTTACAAAGAAAGTGGAGAAACAGCAAAGTAACTCTTGTATATCCTAACACTTGAACAACAGGTTGCAGAGTAGTGCTGACTGGCTTATGAAAACATGTTTTCTGTTGGATTCAGCTTCTGGATCTGTGTGTTTCTGCAGTCATTTTGCCCTGATTCTTCCCTTTTCATGCATGGGGATATTTTAACCCAGGAATCAATTAAACTATTTGTGTAAGGAACAGGTAAAGATTCAGGCACAGGACTACTTAGACCAGAATATGCTGATGCTGTTCTGAGTAATTCTTTAGGCTTTGCTGTGGGAAGGTTCCTCTGAAGAAGTTTTGCATTTCTTTGTTGGGGTCTTGGCTCGTTCTTCCAGGCAAGATACTCACAGGTGAGACTTTCACCTGCCCTGAGGGATGTTGCCAACTGCTAAGCAGTGCCTACTTGTTACTGTAGAAACTGCCTTGTCCTCAGCCAGCAATGCAGAGTTTGTGAGGCCGAGAGAGGCATCAGGCAAAAGATGACTTTCTAAGTTAGCAAAGGGGAGATCTTGGCCACAAACTGTAGGTTTGGCTTTGAGAAGTAGGCTTTTTCAGAACTGCTTATGCACATTATTAAATAGCTGCTGGATAAAATTCAGAAATACTACTGGAATAAGGTCCCAGTATAGTGGATTGCTTTCACAGTCTAATAACTGCACTGGGGGTAAAAACTCACCCTGCTTTAGTCTCATCCCTGGCACAACCTGGAAACAACTGCATGCTGAGCACTTCCAGGGTCAGGAGTTAGTGCACTCCTCTACGCAGCTCTCCATCCAGGCACATATCCCAGGTTACCTCCCAGATCCATACCAAGGAAATACCTGGGCAGAAGGAAAGGAGATCTGGGCTGACAGGCTGGTGGGAGCTGCAGTGAGCTCCAGCCACAGCCTGGTCGTGTGCTTGTTAGGGTCAGACCTGCAGCCTGGTTGTGGGAATTACAGAGCTAGGAGGTAACCAAAGGTATATTCAGGCTTTGGAATTAGCTTTGCCTAAACCACTGGCATTTGTGCTGAGGCACTTCTGAAATGGTCAAAAAGGGGATATGTCTTTGGGTATTCAGTCATTTAAGGGAGCTGCTTAGTCCATTCTCCTCTCAGACGGGAGCACTTCAACCAGTCTTGTTCTTTAGGTGATGCATTGTTTCATGGACTCCTAATGTTTGTACGTTTTTGAAAAATACTATTCCAGGATGAAAATGCTCACATAAACATGCATGTAAAAAGGAATAGCCTTGTTTAAAGAGAATAGGCTCCAGAAATGAAGAGTCAAGACATCAATCGTTTCTTAATAAAGGATAATTAATTCTCCTTATAGAATTTGGCTTCTAACTGATTATAAATGCATTTTACTCTAAAGACTAATTTACCAACTGGGTCAGTGGCTACAATACCATCCTCATCAGTTATGTGATGGATAGAGGCACCTGACACTACCTTTGCTCTTTGAAATGTTTCCAACAGATTCCTTTGTCATTTTGAGACTGTGTTCAATCCTTAGCTTTCAAAAACAATAAAACATGTAATGGCTTTCTGGTTGCTAATGCTGCATATTTATCAAGAACAAAAAAAATAGTCTATGCTGACGCATAATTCTTTCATTTGTTGTTATTCAGAAGGGTACAAGTATTTCCTCATAATAATTTATTAAAATTAGTTTAATGAAGAAGGGCCTATGTGCAGGAAATCTGGGGTGAGCAGAGCATCCCATTGCATTTTTTTGGAATATGGATGAGAGTAGTATGTTTCTTTGCTTCTTCAGCTGTTTTGAAGGCCGAGTATTATAGGGTGCAATTTCAGAAAGGATACTAAACTGAGTATCTTTTGGGGCTAATAAAAAATAATTTTTAAAACATTAATTATTTACGAAAGGAAATGCCTGAGCAGTGTGACTCTGACTGTGGCTGAGCCAGGTATAAACAGACATTTCACTAGCTTTCTACGTGCAGTTGTCAATGTAGGTAAATCCAGGCCTGACACAACCCTCAGATTTTCACTCTAGGGCCTCTCAGCACAGACTGCCCTTGTTATGAATGGTGTCAGGCAGTGTGATGGCTTTGTGTTTGTGATGTAACAACACCACTGCAGGTAGCAGAAACTGCCACTTACTTTATTTTAGCTTAGGAACTTGAAGCACATTTTAAAAAAACCGAGCCTAAAAAAGAACCTCAACAAACCTGCAAACAAACAACATTAAAAACAGAAAGATAAGCATTTTTTATTTTTTAAATTTTTTTATGAGTATATCAGCCATCATTCATAAGCGAAAGCTTAGACTGTCCAGGTTCACAGACTTCATCAATTATAAACTAGTTTTTGCAAAACCAGATAAATCCCCAGAGAGTTAATTTTGTCCTGCTGGACTAAGCCGTTAAATAATGTAACAATGTAATGTGTTGAAATTACCAAGGTAGATTTCAGAAAAGCTTAAGACTTTTTCTTTCTTGAAGGTACTGATTTGTACTGTGATTTTATTTTTTGGGTGATTGCAACTGTATAATATTTGTATAATATAGACAGAATATAGAGCAAGTTTACATAACTGTTGTGGTTTAGGAATGGTATTCCCCAATTTATGTACACACCAAAGCACTCCAAACCAGGTGCTGCTCACTCACTCCCCCATCCCCTTTCCCCCTTCCCTGCAGTGGGCTGGAGAGGAGAATTGAAGGCACAAAAGGCAAAGATTATGGCTTGGGATAAGAACAATTTACTGGAAACAGCAATGGAACAAGCAAATGAACAATAACAACTACAATTTTGATAACAGAAGGAACTGATATTACCTGACTTCTCCTTTCACCATGATCAACTACCCTTTCCCCTGTCCCCAGAAAATCACCTGAGATTGTATAAAACACCCTCTTTGCCTACGATTGTCTCTCCTGGCTACTGCAAAAGTTAGTCCTGTTGTGGCCAGAACCACCTCTCATTCTGTACTATTTCCTTCATGCCCAAATCCTACACCTTCTAGCTATATTTATATATACAGATATATGCAAGCACAGGTAGTATTTCCACAGTCAATGTCTGTCCCTCCAAGATGTGAGTCCATTCAGTCCAAGACTGGGATCTATCCATCTTCCAGGAGGTCTTCCAGGACAGGAGGGATGGTGTGGTGTCAGCTGGTTGCTGCATCAGGAGCTTACGACTGGTTTATCTGGATCAGTCCATACACCTTGTCCATGGTAGTTATGGCAGACAGCAGCAATGTCATTCAGCATCCTTTGTATCCCTGGCTCCAGAATCCCAGGTGTTGCCCTTAAGTCTCTTTAGGTACTATTTGCCAGAGACCCCAGGAAGGGAGGACCAGGAAAGATGATTCTCCCAGGCTGCAGTGTAAAAAACATTTTTCACATCTTGTCCTGTCCTGAATGGTCCAAGGGCTACTGCATGAAAAATCTCATCTTTGATTTGCTCAAAATTGTAGCAGTGTCCCATCCCCCATAAGAGCTTATCTTTGTTTGTTATCTGGTCAGACAACCTAAACAGGACATGCTGCCTTGTAGGTCATTTTGGTGCCATGGGGTTAACACTGGTCTGGCAACATCTCCCAACTGCCAGGAAACCTCTTACTGTTGAAGTGAGATCTGGCAGGATAAGCCAGTTTTTTGTCCAACATCCACTCACTTTACAAACTATAAGAGCCACACCAAACTTTCACAAAACAGAAATCTTCTGTACATTTTCCTGGAAATGTGTGGAATTTCTCCCATGAGCAGGAATGCCTGTTTTGCAGTTACTCTCCAGGGATTAAGTGAAAGACCCTGTGCACATTATCATCATTTTGGTAACAAGTTACATTCGACTCCTAATCAATACTATTTCTCTTGCTAACTTTAATATGGGTATCTTCATATAGTGCACTGGTTTGTGTTATGCTGTAATCTACTAGCAGTGCATTTGGTGCAAAGATTATGCAATAGTAACATCCTTGAGTTGATATCCTTGACAGAACAAATTTTAAAGCACACGCTTTTCTGGAAAGTTAAGGGGTTCTGCTACCTTATTGGAATACAGTTTTTCCATTTGAAAATTACTTTCCGCCCTTAATCAACATGATATAAGTGAAGTTGCTCTTACCAGTGATGCAGTGTATAATTTCAACTCTCTAATAATTTTTCACCTACACTTCTTGCATGCCACTTTTTATTGAGGAATTCAGACAAAAGAGCACGAGGATTATGTAATGTTTACACTTAACTTGAGAGGCTTTTTCAGTTCATAACCAGGTATCTGGCACTGAAATGTCAAATGGGAAAATCATTGCCATTGGTATTCCCACTGCTACTGGTTTATCTTTTAATTTTATTTTTTAATTGATGGAAGGAACTTGCTCAAAATAACTGTATCTGGCTTTTGACTGATTTATCTTACTTGAGTAATCAAAGTTCTTATATCAGCTGAGATTTCTAGAATGCAATTGGTTGCCCAAAATTCTCTGTGGGATCAGTGGAAAACATTAGGCCTATGCCATGCCATGAGCCATCTTTATTTGAGGTATTAGTTCTATGGTTAAATAAACCTTGAAATACAGTCTTTTTTCTCTCATCTTGTGGCCACAAAGAGAACACAGGGAGATTAACCAAGATGTGTCTACAGATTAGAGTATGAAGCTAGGCCTAGACTTCACCTCCAACACCATCCAAAAGCTTCTGTCATACTGGTGCAATGCTTTGATTTTCAGGATCTGTGCATTGTCTTTCTATGAATCTTAGATGGAGGCTGTTAAACAAAATCTTTCTTCCTGGGTTAGAAAAAAGTTCATAGATTAGAAAGCAAAAATATTAATTAGGCTAGAAAATATTTTATCCCAACCCAAGATACTATTTTACCTTAGGATGATTAATAATAACATTATATGTCAAATGATAACATGGACCTTTGCTTTCTTTTTTTTTGCATCTGAATTTGCCACTCAGCTAGGGAACATAGCACTTTCTGAAAATGTGTTCTATGTCTTCTAGATGATGCAAAACAAGCACATCACATTTGATGAGCTGGGAAAATGGATTCTCTTGGATAACTTATTAAGGGAAGAATTATTTACAAGAAGTAAACTTGTAAATTAATGAATGGCCTCAGCAATTTTATATTGTTTTTTACTACAAAAGAATGATGCTAGAGAGGTGGACTACTTTCAATTACACTGAGACAAAATGGGGCAAACAATATTACAAGATAAAACTGCATTGGTGAGGGAGCTCATGGAAAAAGCCCTTAATTTCCATGGGGTTACAGCCAGGAAAAACATGTCAAATGTACAAAGGATGCCCAAGAATACCATTCTGTTCAGATCAATAGGTTGTTCTAACTTCTGAGCCCTTCAAATTAAAATCTGTGCTTTGTCATTTACAGTGTGGTGTTATGTAGTATAATTTAAAATGAGAGGAGTTTATATATTTGTCATTCAAAAAAAAATATGCCTCTTTCAGCCTCTAAAGGCTTCCTTTAAGAAGTTCAGGACTTGCCTAAAATTCTAATAGGAATTTTATAAACCGAATTTGTGCGTGTGTATGTATGTACAAATACATGGCAAACTGTGGAACAATCTTATTATTTAAACTGACCTTTAACTGCTTTGCCTAGTGCCCTGAAGCACTGGTCCTGCTCATTATTGCTGTTTGACATTTTAGAAATAGCCTGAGAACTGAACAGGTAAATGACAATTAGATGACAGATGATATAAAATCAAATTTTGTCATTCATTATGAGAAGTGAACTTCAATTTCAAGGATGTTTTTTAGGAAAACAACAATCAGGCTTTTACAAGATAAAATTGTCACTTATGTATCTGACAAAACCAAAGATCTCTGATTTTAATATATCAAGAAAGATATTTTGGATAATTCAAGAAATGAATGTTAAATTTTATTTCTAATAACTGCAGCTTGACTTTTGATACAATTTTAATTATCTTATTAAATGTAGCTTAATGGTTGTGACTTAAAAACATCTACCAGTGTGTGTACACAGAAATCCATATGCATGCATACACTAGAATTCCCTGCAATGCTCCAAACACCTCTGCATAAAATGTTACATATTGTTCCACTGCTTGTAAATGCCTGTGAGTACAATGGTTATGTTGGAGCATGAGATCATATATCTTCCCTTCACAGATAACATAAATAACCTGCATGCACATATCTGTGCTATGCTGTTAAAAGCACATTCCTGAGGCTGCAAAGTCAACAGTCTCAGATTTATGAGGAGTTAAAAAGGAGGGTGCCTGGATAGCCTTAACCTACTCCATATGTGTATATGGTATGATACACTTTTATGGGAATACAGGCTCCTGCTATATTTTGTCTCAGTGGACCCCTGTGATGAGAGAGGATTGTATATTTTTTTAGTGAAAAAATAATTAATATTTTCCTTTGTTACATTTTTTCCAGGAGAGTGCTTGACCTGCACCTTGGTAGTTACTTATCTGTCATGTCTTAAGACAATTTTAAATTCACTAACTGACATTTTTGGCCAACTTCAGTATAATTTCAGAGTCCTTCACATGCAATAATTAATGTGGTGTCCCAGTTTAGTGTTGTATTTTACTTCAGTACTTCTGCAATTCAGACAATAGAATCAGGACATGAAATAGAAACAAAACTGGGGATACACAGTTAATCCACATCTATAGGAAATTAATCTTTAATGGGCTGTCAATAGTTGTAGTATAAGACTATGTTTTCCTTTTTTTTCAGTCCACTATGATTTTTCTTTTAGTGAATTTTGATGGTAATTTGTAAGGATAAGATGCAGTCCTGCTGTGATAACCTTCTCCTTGTGAAGTGCAAAATGACCATGAAAAAGAAACAAAGAATCCTAGAATCCGGTTCTCAATTTTGGAAGACATTTCTCATCTACTTCTGCTGTTACCTGACAGCATTATGGAAGAATATGGGTCATGTTGTCTTTACACCCACAGCTATAACTGAGGATAAAGAGAGACCTTTTGGATTGCCTCCCTAACTATGTTGAAACAGTAGAGTCTGTCATAACGCATTATGATGGTATAATTTGAGCAAGGTACCTACAAAAGGCTGAAAGGCTCAGGGGAGACCTTATCACTCTCTACATCTGCCTGACAGGAGGCTGTAGCCAGGTGAGGGTCAGTCTCTTCTCCCAGGCAACCAGCAAGAGGACAAGAGGACACAGCCTTAAGCTGCAACAGGAGAGTTTAGGTTGGACATTAGGAGGAATTTCTTCACAGAAAGGTGATTGGACATTGGAATGGGCTGCCCAGGGAGGTGGTGGAGTCACTGTCCCTGGAGGGGTTTATAAAGTCTGGATGCAGTATTTGGTGCCATGGTCTAGTTGAAAAGGTGTGTTAGGTGGTGTTAGGTTGGACTCGATGATCTCAAAGATTTTTTAAGCCTAGCTGATTTTGTGATTTTGTGATTCTGTATATGCTTGCATACCAGTTGGCTAAGATTATCCTGTGGCTTATGACATTGCTGTAAAATATATAAATTATCTCTAATTACTGCTTGAAACACACACACATAAAAGCAAGGCCAAAAGATCTCCATCCTCCTGGACTCTCTATGTTTTGTGTCTGGTGTCAACTGTTACCTGCATATTAATGACATACTTTTTACATTGTGTATAAAAATTATTTTTTGACATTTCAAGATGACACTTCTCATTATGTTAATATGGTTTTAGCTGGGAGATAGTTAATTTTCTTCAGAGTGGCTGCCATGGGTCTGCATTTTTGATTTATGCTGAACACAGCGTTGATAATAAAGGGATATTTTTGTTATTTCTGAGCTGTGCTTGAACAAAAAATCAAGGCTTTTCACTTCACCTCAGCATTGAGAAATCTGGGGGTGCACAAGACATGGGGAAGGAGAAGCAGATGGGGCAGCTGACCCCAGGGATATTCAAGACCGTACGCTGTCATTCAGAATTTAAAACAAGGGGGAAGGTTGGCTGGGGAACTGCTCAGGGACTGACTAGGCATCAGGTTGTTAGTGGTGAGCAATTGTCTGTTCGCAGGTCTTATTTTATTTCCCTTCTCACTGCATTTTGTTATTATTACTATTTTATTTCAATTATTAAGCTACTGTTATCTCAAACCACAAGTTTTCTCACTTTTCACTCTTCCAAATCTCTTCCCTCCTCCCCCACCCTCCTTCCCCTTGAGTCCTTTTGCAGGTGGGGGAGTGATCAAGTGGCTGTGTGGGGCTTACTTGCTGGCTCGGGTTAAACCATAACAGTCCTTTTTGGCACTCTGGTTCAAAGGGTTTGAGATAATAACAGATTGAGCAGAGCGTATTAGAAGGGATTTTTGTCTGTTAATGATTTCAAGTCACGATATTGATTCATCTGTTCTCAATATTTATTTGGTCTGCATTGTGCTTTGGTATTTTGCTGTACACATTAAAGATTGCTGTTCTCTTTTGCAGTTTGCTGTGCTCTGTAGTTGTTAGTGAGGTTTTGTCTAGAAATTTGCTTTTAAAATACTGACCTCAAGCTTAATCTGGTATTTGGGCTCTATACTGAATCTATTAGTGTACTTCCAGTACTGTCTCATGGAAACAATTAATACTTCTTCATCTGAGACGTTTTTGTGGAGGAAATAGGGAATGACACCTTTGCTACTTTCTCTGATGTTCTCTCCCTGATTTAAATAACGTCTCAGTATCTTGAACATTCTTGGGTAGTTAAAATACTAACTTTGATATTTCTTAGACAAAATCCAAGAAATCTTCCTAACATTAACAAGTAATTTAGAAATATGAGCCAGACCATACAAGAGTATGGTCCATATGACATACAGGCAAATACCGGCAGGTATCTAAAGAATTTCTCACTTCCAAAAGCCTGGAACTTCCTTTCCAAACAAGTAAAATTTTATTGAAAATAAAAAATATTCTGTGGCTAGTCCAAAGAGGCACAATTTACCACACTGTGCAGGACCCTGGCCAGCATCTACCAAATGTTGCTCAGTGTTATGCAAACATAAAATACACGCACCACAGACCATATGGTCTTACCCTGGTCTTCACTGTCACTAGTTCCAATGTATTTCCAAGCGTATGAATAAAAGGAACACTACAGCAACCTCAGTGTGTTAAAATATATCAGAGACTACAGTTCACTAAAGTTGTTGAGAACTGGACAGGATTTGCAAAAATAAGGTGTCAAAAATATTTGGAGGGCTAAAATGGGCTGCTCAAAGATTTTTTTAATGAGAATATGTATGCTACTTGGTTGTGTCTTTTCTCTAAAGAAACAGTAAGAAAAAATGGGACAAAATTGAAGCCTGAAGAACTGTTTGGTTTTGTTACTCAAGTAGTACACTTCTGATAGATAAAAATATCCTTGTAACATCTTACAGAATAATGCAATGCATTCTGGGTTGCTCTCATACTTAGATAAAGGATAGGGAGATACTTATTTGGGTCTCCTTAGCTCTTGAGGGTTGACATAGCTGAAATTCTGTACGGAGAAGTGCTGCTGCACTCTTTAAGTATACCCGGTAAAGGAATTCTAAAGAAAAAAATGGGCTTCTGATGTGTTGACTTTTGCATTCCAGTAGCAGTGAACGTGTATCAAGCTGATATGTGTCTTCCTCACAGAAAAGATTATGGCCAGATATATCTACTGGATCTAAATTTTAATGCTGCTATTTATACTTTGATTGTAAATTTGTGCTTCTGTATATGGATGTCTATAATATCATCAATCGGTCCATGGGAAAACTAGAAACCTCCCTCCACTCACTGGATTTGTGTTTCCATAATGCCAACATGTAGAAAACACATTCTCTGAAGCAGGTGTTGAACTTAGTTCTGCTTCATGTTTGGAATGTGTGTGTACTCGTTTTCTTCTTTCTATATGCTATACAGAAATATGCCACTAAAAAGATGTTTACTGTGCATTCCACCTGCTGTCACATTTTTAGTTTCTATACTTCCACTACTGCCATGATTAATTACAAATCTAGTCTTCTAAATGTATATTAAGCATTATAAGGATGAATTATACCTTTGTTTTCCGTTTACAGTACTCCTCGCTTCGTCTGTTTGGGCTAACCCCAGACATAACAAACTACTGTGGATGAGCAATTACATATAGTACAGGTTTACTGGTTACTTATAAAAGTATCTGTCAGATGACTAATTATCTATAAACAACATATTTATCAGGGGGAGCTTTAATGGCAGCTCAGAGAAGACAAATATAGTCAGCCCCTTACTTTTCTCTTTTCCTGATGAAAAATTCTTGCACTCTATTTAAAATCAGTTTTACTCACTAAGAACAAGAGGAGTTGAACAAATTAGGGATTATCTGTATTCTATTTCTTTGGATCAGCAGAGGTGTATGATTTTCAAACCAGTGAGACAAAATCCTGAGCTAGGGAAGTCTCATTCTTGGCAGAGGTGACAAAATAGCCTTTCTGGGAGTTGGAGGCAGGGGGGCAACCAGGGTGTTGCCTCATCTTTAATAATGGTACAGTTGTTAAGATCCAATTATTATTAATGTTCTTAGAAATACCTCTGCCCAAATTAAGGTGCAAATGACACGATATGCCAGTCAATAGTATGGGTTTTATTTGTATAATAAATATGAGAGAAAGAGAATATGGATTTTATTGTAGAGTAAATGTGAGAGAAAGAGAAAAGAGAAGGAGTAGAAAATAGGTGGGGAGAACAGAAAGAGTGACAGGTTCAGAATAAGGAAAATATCACCATTCCATGGATCTCCATGATGTTCCATTGATCCTCTCCAGCTGCTATTCTTGGTGGTGAAGGTCTCCCCCAAGGCATAGAATCCCATGGGTTAATCTACCCTCCAGCCAGCTGGCAATGTCCAGGCGTGTCCCCCTCTTACAGCAGGCTCTGGATCTGTTGCATCACGTGCAGTCCTGTGGTGCAAAGCCGCTGGGGAGCACTTTGGGGGGTCTTTGATGGGTTCTGACTCCTCCTCAGCCACCTCTCACGGGAGAGTCCCATGGATGTGGCCTGTGGGGTTGGGGGTGGCACAGCTGGGCTGGTTTGTGTGACGGAGGATGGATGTTCAGTGCCTCTGACCGGAGGTTACGCCACGTACCCGAAACCTCCTCCTCCTCCCTCCTGGGCTGGGGGTAGTCTGTGTAAACCTGGCTTCTGTGAGCTGTGCTCTACTCCCACCCCAAACCTGGCTTCTGTGAGCTGTGCTCTGCCCCCACCCCAAACCCGGCTTCTGTGAGCTGTGCTCTCCCCCACCCCAAACCTGGCTTCTGTGAGCTGTGCTCTACCCCCACCCAAACTGAGCTGGGGATGATTCTCAGCACAGCTGGTGACTTTGGCCTTTTGTGGATGCAAACCTTTCCCTCCGCCTGAGATGGCTGAACAATGAGTTTCCCTTTACCTAATCAGCAGTTTGACTTTCAGTCCAAAGTCCCAGTCTTCAGGGAGGCTTCTTTGGTTGTAGCTTCTTTGTAATGAGCAAGACTTTATATCAATGTTTGAGGCATGAACTATTTTCAGTCTTTGACACCTCACACAAACTGACTCAGCTGAAAACCCCCAGCCTGGGAAGGCCACATTTATGGGACGCTCACCTGAGGTGCAGCTGAGCAGCTGTCATCCTCCATCAAAGACCCCCAGAGTGCTCCCCAGACTCATTGCTGAGGCCTTGCAGCAGAGCACAGCTCGTCATGCAAAGGGATGCAACAGCTCCACAGTCTGCTGCAAGAGACTGTCCCCAGCTTACCCCACCAGGGCAGGTACCTGGGTGAGGTTTTCTACTTAATCTGTCTCTGTCCCTCTCATTCTCTCCCCCAACTCTTTTCTGTTTCTCTCTCTGTCTCACTCTCTGGATCTCATTTACTCTTCAATAAAACCAATACCAATGACTTTGGCATACGGTCTTGTTTGCACAGAAGTACCTGATTGGGAAGAGTCCATGGGC
>VZRF01015008.1:22369-36564 GCA_013396875.1 Vireo altiloquus
CTATTGCCCCCTCCCAGAAGGAATCCCATCCCCCTGACCCCTTCCAGAAGGGAATTCCACCCCCCTGACCCCTCCCAGTATCCCATCCCACTCCCCAGTGCCTCCCCAGAGAGGATCCCACCCCACCCACCGCAGCAGCGAGGAATGCACAAGGCCCAGGCCGAAGGAGAGCCGGGGAAGTCTTCAACAGTTTATTAGAAAGAATGCAGACATTAAAAAAATCCCAGCTGCTCTGAACATAAATTGAGGTTTTTCAGCCCGGTCGCAGGCGCCCGCGCGCCCCACGGTCTGTCACTTGCTGCCAAACCCACAGTGCAAATACGATTTGGTCTAAATGTACAGATTGACAAGCAACAATGTACAGCCACTCGCAGCCCGGGCGAGGAGGTGGATAAAGGTTTGGGGGGTCACACGGGACCAGGGGCAGGCTCCGACCACCGGCACCGCTCAGGGGCTCAGGGGGGGCGAACACCAAACAAGGAGAAAATTTTTTTAAAGTTTTCCTTTTCAATACAAACTTTTTTTTTTGTTTTTAGAGCGGAACAGACCTGAAGACACCACAGAGGGGATTGCGCCTCGCCTGCTGAATTTGGGGAGCCAATGACGACGGTTTTGTTCCCGGTACGAACTGACAATTTCAGGAGGGGAGGGTGGGGGAGGGGGAGAAAAAAAAAACCCAAATGCTCGTTTAAACCACTCGGTGTTAAATTCAGGGTTCTCCCGTTGTAATTACATCTGCTACGAGGCAAGGAGGCTCTGTAAACTTTATTGCAACTGTTCTGTACGGATTGCCTACACCTCAATTGGGTTGGTTTGGTTTGTTTTTTTTTTGTTTTTTCTCTCTTTTTGGAAGTCTGGAAAACGGTTCATGCATAACGTTATTGCCTCTCGTGGCTTTAAGACCGCCCCGTGCCATGGGACACACCTACCATCAGTGAAGCCATTTAAAATGGACTGAAAATGGGTTAAAGGATGCAGGATCTCCCTTTAGGGCTATCAACTCAGGAATTCTTATCTCAATTATGAAATGTTGTGATGAACTTCTTTCCCCAAAACCCTGAAGACGACAGTTTGCCTTACTCCAGATCCGGCATTTCTAGAGGGAAAAGAGAGAAGAGAATTAGTGGTTTAGGGTTGGTTTGTGGGTTTTTTATTCTTTGCTTGGTTGGTTTTTAAAAGCTCCCAGAGCACTATTATGTCACAAGGGACATGAGCAAGACGACCTGGCCTCCAACCAAGGAGGTCACAGGGCAGTTTGGGGCCTCTGCCCTCCCCCTCTGGCTCTTCCCGAGGGAAATCCATGCCAGAGCCACCCCGAGCACGTGCTGCTCCTAAAGCCAAAGCCTCCCTGGGACTGCAGCTGCCTGGGAAGGTCAAACTGGTATTTGGGGCTTGCGTGGAGAGGCTTTCCCAGATTAGATTTGTCTCCCAGCGCTGGCTTTAGCTGGAGGCCAGGATGAACATCTGCTGGCCCTGCCTGAGGCCGGCATGGAGCCTTCAGCAGGTGTGTGAGGGGAAAACAACAACTTACTTTCATCATCACTGTCTGGTGAGTCCTGGAAAGGAGAACAAACAACCGTAAGTGGAGCAGACGGCGCTGAAGGAGCTTCTCCTTTCCCACCTCCCCACCAGCAAAGAGCTGCTGTTACCAAATCTGGATTCCCCTCTCGGACAGAGCAGGGATTTTGAGGAACTCCAGGTTGCAGAGGACTCAGTGAGCTCAGTTTGTCCTCACTGCAGAGCCCACAGACCCACAATGACCCTTGGTCACCACAGAGAGACACAAACACCCAAGAGGTGTCCCCAGCACCCTCAGCAGCACTGAGAGGGGAGGGAAGTGACTTCCCCAGGTGACAACACCTGTGCAACTGAGGTTTGGGGCTGCTGAAGCCCTTTGCAGGGCCGAGGGGTGAGTGCTGGACTTCTGAGGCAGCCCTGCAGGTATTTACTCCACCCACATACTCACATCATCTGCCCCATCTACTTCTGGCAAGTCTACGTCGTCGTCTCCTCCCATGTTGTTCATCATCTGCTCAGAGACAGAACAGCCACACTTCGGGGTGAATCCAACCCCACTCTCTACCCAAAACCAGCCTGAAATGGTTCTAAACCAACAGTCCTTCCTTGCTTTAACAGATCAGTTGCCCCCATGCAGGAATTACAAAAAAAACCCTCTGATTCATTGCCCGGCAACCCCAAAACTCCAGGAATTTGTCGTCCCCTACCTCGGAAAAGCGATCGAAATTGGACATGTCTTCATCTGAATCATCTTCCCAGTCTTTCCAGTTGTTGAAGTCCACGCTGAGCCAGTTGAGCTGCACCAACACCAGGAGTTATTTAAGGACAAGGAATTATTTAAGGACAAGGAAGTAACTGGCTGTCAGTGAAAACAGGCAGGTTAATGAGAGCTGCCATCAGATCAGGAGCAGGAAAGTGACCCAAAACTGCTCCAGAATTTGAACATGACCCAAATATTCGCTAAATTAAAAGCCAGGGGAGGCAGCAGATGCCCAAACCCACCTTTGCCCTCTCTTTTGTTAACCTTGGCCATGCCTGACCAGACTCTCCTTTTCGTAAACAACACAAGATGGATCTGTCTGTTCTTTTATGCTTTGATTCCTGAAAAAGACCAAATACCCATTAGTATCACCAGGATGACCTTCATCAGGAACTGCTGACATCCCTCCTTTATCTTAACCTCTTCCCTTACTCCTTGCCCTGGAAAATACCACCCAGAGAAGCTTTCGTGGATCTGAGTTGGAGCTTTTATGTTCTACGGAGTAAAACTCCCAAAACCCAGAGAACAGCCTAAAGATGGTGAATTTTAGGATCACAGAATCACAGGATGGTTTAGGTTGGAAAGGACATTAAAGCCCATCCAGCTCCACCTCCCTGCCACGAGCAGGGACACCTTCCACTGTCCCAGGTTATTCCAGCCTGGCCTGGAACACTCTGAGGGATGGAACATCTGGAATTTCTGTGGACAGCTGTGCCAGCCCCTCACCAGGATCCAGCACTGAGAACACAGAAGGAGTCAGGAAGATACTCACATTTGGATCGATATTATTAAAAAGATCGATTTCATTTAAATGTTTAAAGTTATCACTTCCTCCAAGACAACTGCAAGAGAGAAAGAAATTGGTGTTTAGCCCAAAACATCTCATAGAACAAATCTGCTTCTCCTCAGCCCTCCCCAGGCCTGAGTTTTACTCACCTGAACGTGAGTTTGGACTTTTCAAAATTTACATTTACGTCTTTGCTGTCTTCAACACAGAACTCAATGAAGACGTAGTCCCTCCGGTCGTACCACTTTGCAGAGGCAGGCTGCCTGTGGGCACAGCAGGACACAAGGACATTGATTTTCATCAAGAAATCCAACACAAAAACCCTCATTCTGCACGTAAAACCTGCACTTTGAGCTTACTGTCATTCTTCAAAGCTGAATAGAGAGAGTAAAATAAAAAGAAATGATGCATTCGATGTGTGATGCCCCCAGAAAGCTCCTGGGAGGAGCCACTGAAATCTGAGACCGAAATAAACGTTTCAGCAGATCAAAATTTTGATAAACTTCAAGATGAGCTGCTACAGACTGTGGCAGCAGCTGCACCACCTCCAACAGCTGCGCGGGAGGACTTCAGGGTGGTTTTCGTCACGCAAAGAGTTAAAATCTGAAGTAAAACTACTGAAAAAAACCTTTTTTGGGGTATTGATACTATTAAAAAAAAAAAGGATTTGCTATGATTAAGACCCAGTTAAGTCAGCACAGGTTGGAGAATCAGGGCTCCACCCTTGCCTACAACCTCCCAAGTACTCACACCAGGACTCCCAAGCACTTTGGAATTCTTCTGCCTTTGCACAACCACCTCAAACAAAAAAAAACCAACAGCGTGTCCTGGGGGAGCTGGGAAAGCTCACAGAGCTCTCGAGCAACTCCTGTGTTTGCAGTTCCACCCTGAGAACTCACCTGCAACGCTCTGTGCTCCCTGGAGTGGGGAAAACGACCCTGCTGGGCTCGGACACCTCCTCCTCCCCCTCCTTCCAGTCCTTCCCTGGCAACTGAGGGCGAGCCCAGGGAGCGCCTGCATTCCAGGAGAACCAAGCAGGGCTGTTGCCACGGCACAGAGGCCACGGCTGTTCCTCACACTCGTTTGTCTCCCTGAGATCAGGGAATTGTGGAATGGTTGGGATTGAAGGGAGACCTTAAAGCTCAGCCAGTGCCACCCCCTGCATGGCAGGGACACCTTCCACCATCCCAGGTTGTTCCAAGCCCTGTCCAACCCGGCCTTGGACACTCCCCAGGGATGGAGCAGCAACAGCTGCTCTGGGAAATCCATTCCAGGGCCTCACCTGCCTCACAGGGAGGTGTTTCATCCCAATATTCCACCATGATCTTCTCTTTAACCATTCCCCCTGTATCTGCTGCTCCTGTGCCTCACCAGCCTCTCAGGGAGGGATTTTTCCCAGCAGTGGGATGAGGTGGAAGGCTCTGAGCTGGACAAGGCTCTAAACCAGGGAAGCTGATGTGACACAGCCTGTGACAGCAGCTTGTGCTGCTCTCTAAACTAGCATCTGACCAAAGATTTAACTTTTCAGACCTTCTATTGCTGCGACCTTTGCTAAACTTCCAGACCAGGTTTTGACTCACCTGACCATCAATTAATTGTTGGTAATGAGCTGTGGCACACTTAGCAAAGCGACCCACCCAAAGGCTCCTCCCTGCTCCCATCTACATCTCCTTGGGGTGAACCCAACCGTGGCACAGCCCAGCTCCAGCTGAACCCCAAACCAGCCACCTCTGAGCTCCCCCAGGGCCACACAGGTCCTTGGGCACGCTGGAGCCAGCTCAGAAAAAGGCAGCAGAATAGCCATGATGCCTCAGGCAGCCCTGACACCTCTTGTAGGTGCAAGAACACCTGGTCAGAGACTGATGTACGAGGATTTAATTTCCAGGAGCATAAAACCAAGAGGATTCTGAATTCAGCCTTGAGTTTCAGCAAGATGCTGTTCCAGGGGTGAAAATCTGCTGCTTCCCCTTGTAGCAGCATTTTAGGGAATGTTAATTATCACCTTATTCAGGTGAAGTGCAGCAGCAGAGCAGCAATTTTCTTCATGTGGCATTTTTAAACCCTTCTTGGACACTGATTTCCTCTTTTAACAGGGAATGAAAGACTCTCAAAATGAAAGGAGGATGAGAAACGCCTGCTGCGTTGGGAGACAAAACCCCTCAGCGTGGGGCACTCGGAACATGGCTCCAGCCCCGTTATCCAACAGAAATCTCAGTGTCCCTGCCTGGGTGACGCAGGGGCTGAATGGTGTTAACACCTCCCAGTTCTCAATGTCAATGGAGACATCTCCAGCCTTCCCAGGGAGCTGCACGCGTCCCAACCCTCGGCCGTGACCTCGGCATCTCCGCCAGGATCGGGGATTTGAGGCGCCAACAAAACTCACACAGTGCTTCCAGAAATCCTACCCAGCCCGAGGAAACATGTGCACGTCCCAGCTGGAGAGCAGCAAGATCCCACAGAAGTTTTACTCGGCCATAATTCACGTTTCTGAACCTAAACCCGCGCCGCTTTCCCGGGAATTCACCCCGAACGCGCTCGGAATGTGCTGGAGCCGCCTCTCCTCCTTTTATCTGCTTTTCCAATCTCAACCACCCAAAGGGAGGAGGGAAAAACCTCCCTGTGAGCTCCAGTCAGGCCTCACCGTTCCAACCAGTAACGCAGGACCCGCCGGAGAGTTGGGATGAGGCGGAAGCCGCAGCTCCTTTTTGTCTCCTGCCCACACGGAGATTCCCAGGAGACGACTGCACGCAGCAGCTCCCTCCCAGTGCTCCCACACACCCACGGAAAATCTCCTCTCACAGGAGCTGACCCACCACAGGGACTTGTGAGCAGCTACCTGTTACAGAGTTCCATCCTGCTCCTCCCACCCCCCAAAATCCCGAGGGAGCTCGGCCTCCTGCCAAGGAGGTTTTGGTTACGCAGCACCCCCACGGGATTGATCTCTTGGGAAAAGAGAAGGGAATTTAAACGTGCTCCACGCCGGTTCCCAGTGCTCCAATTCCGGTGAGGATTTCCTCTGTCCCATCCACCTGCGTTTTGGGGACTTCCTGAGCAGCTCCTCTGGCCCTTCCAGTCCCCACATTCCAGTGACAATCATTATCCCAGCACTGTGGAACAGGTTCTAGAAGCTTCCCAGCAGCACTGATGGGCAACATGGAGGCTCAGCCTTCGCAGCTCTGCCCGATCCATGGGGGCTCTGTAGGATATCCATGGATATATCCCAGTCTCTGGCACAGCAGCAGCTTCTGACACGCTGAACTCACCAGTGGAATCTCCAATCTCCCCATCTGTGGCATTGAGGAAGTTTCCAAACCTGTCCTCGTGCTCCTCATCCATATCCTGTGCCTATGGAATCCCATCTTTGTCTCCTGGAAGTATTCTGACAGTGCCTACAGCTCGAGGACACTGCAGGAGTCAGACCCTCAACAAGATTTTCCTCTCCCAGACAGCAATAAAACCTGTTTCACAAAATGACTTTTCCTTTCATTTATACACCCTCAAAAGGTGCTTTTCCTCACTACAAAAAGCCTCATTTTAGATTTTAGACGATTCTACGCAGAGGCAGCAGCGCTGCAGTTTCAGGATGATGAAATCTGCAGAAATTACATGAAAAAACTCCAACTTGATCACAGTTCTCTCACTTCCACTCACATTGAGATGAAGCACCTCCACCGTTCAGGGCTTCATAACAAAAGCTTGGCTGGGTGACAAGGGACCAAAAGCCACCAGTCCCCAATGGGTGACGTTGTCCTCAGACGAAATTCCTGACAAAACCAAACCTCAGGGAGTGCTCCTGCCTCCAGTCCTTCCAGCCAGACATGTGGAGGTCACAGAATCATGGAATGGTTTGGGCTGGAGGGACCTTGACGCTCATTCAATCTCCCCCCACTGCCATGGACACCTCCCACTATCCCAGATTGTTCCAAGCCCCATCCAACCTGGCCTTGGACACCTCCAGAGATGTGGCATCCTCTGGAAAAATCCATCCAACGCCTCACCACTCTCAGAGGGAAGAATTTTTTCCCCCTCAACATCCCACCTAACCCTGCTCTCTGGCAGTTAGAAGCCATTTCCCTTTGTCCTGCCACTGGACACTTGGGAATGCTGCCTGCAGCTCCTCATTCCCAGCCAGTTTTCCCTCCCGAGTGCCATCCCACACACGGAAAACTCCATCTCTCCTTTCCTGAGCACCGCGAGGGAACGCTCACGTCAACCAGAGCTCTTCCACAAGCAGCCCGTGCTGGTTTCGGGTCGCTGAAGCAACCCCGGGAGAATTCCAACGAAGGTTTAGTTAATTAGGGCTGCCTGGCACGGCAGCCCGGGCACCCGGGAGCGCGGGATTCCGCTCGGGATGCACGTGGGCACCCTCGGAGAGCAGATCCAGCGTCTCACCTGCAGCGGGCAGAGCAGCACCACGACTGCCCCGGGGCTTTCCATGCTGCTCCCAACCCCGTCCTGAGGAGCCTTTTCGCTATTCCTCGGTTTTTCATGGAATTCTGGAACGGTTTGGGTAGGAAGGGACCTTAAAGGCCATCCCGGTGCCATGGGCAGCGAAACCTTCCACCAGATCAGGCTGTTCCAAGCCCTGTCCAGCCTGGCCTTGGACACTTCCAGGGACGGGGCAAAACCCAGGCATGGATTTTACGTGGAAAAGTGGAAGTTTATAAACAGATTCTCTCGCCTGCACGCTCTGGATGGTTCCACGCGTTACTTACCGGGAGTTTTCCGCGGTTTCGGCCGCCACCGTTCGGCGGCTGCCGGTGGCCACCGAGCCACCGAGAAAGGCGCAGCTCCCCCCGGGCACCCCCCGCAGCCCCATTCATTCCGCGGAGCCCGCAGCGCGGACGGTACATCCCGCCCGGATCGCGATACACCGGAACCGAGCTAGTAACCGGGGCCGGCGCCGAGCCGGGGCGCTCCGCCCTCACCCGGTAACCGGGGCCGGGCCCACAAGATAACCGGGGCAAAACCCACCGGCGCCAGCGCCCGCCGGCGGGGCCGCGCAAGGTCAGCACGCGGCCGGGAGCCCTCGCTCGGTGGCGCCGGGGCGGCTCCCGGGATAGCGCCCGCGGCCCGGCGGGGCCCGGCGGGGNGAGCTGTGGGGTGAAAAGGTTCCCCCTGAGCCTCCTTTTCTGCAGGCTGAGCCCTTTCCCAGCTCCCTCAGGAGTTCCCCAGACCCTTCTCCCGGCTCTGGACCCGCTCTGGCCCCTCAGTGTCTCTGTCCAGGACTGCCCAGAACCGGACCCAGCAGTGCCAGCACAAGGGGACAACCCCAGGTGCCATCGGCCTTTTGCCCACCTGGGCACCCCTTTGCTCATGTCCAGCGGCCAGCACAGCACCCCCAGGGCCTTTCTCAGCTTTCCGGCCCCTCTTCTCCCAACCTGGATGTTCCACGGGGTTGGTGCCTCGTTGACCCACTGGCCTCAGCTCACGGATCCATCCTGTACAGGTCCCTCTGCAGAGCTTCCAGCAGATAATATCCCACCCAAGCTGGTGTCACCCACAAAGGTGCCCTCGATCCCCTCAACCCCATCATGGATAAGGACATCACACAGGGCTGTCCCTGCCATGGCCACCACCTGGACACACCCCATCACCCTGTTTAAACCAGCCAGGTTTTAACCCCAAGGAGTGCACCTGTCCCAAAGGCTTTACTGCAGTCCACAGCCCACATCCACAGCCTTTACCCCTCATCCATCATTCCCTGTTCCTGCCCGCTGCAGGGAAGTGAGGAGCCCCCCTGAAGGGAACCCTGAGGGGATGAAGGGGTGACCCTGCAGCTGATTGAGCCCAGCACGGCACTGACCCGGGCTCGTGTCCAGCCAGGCTCTGGGACAGGAAGGAAAGGAGGAACAGGCAGGTGGTGTTCCAGGACGGAGTATCAGCACCGAGATCTTCCCGGGAGGAAAGCTCCACCCTGGGGCCCTGACTCCCGGGGAAGGGCGAGCAGCAAAGCACCACGGAGCGGCAGTTTCACCAACAATAAGCCACAACTTTATTAACCGATAGAAATAGTACAAATTTTAAATTTAGTTGTATTTTACTCTTCTCTGAAACACCAAAAAAGGCTCCTCCCTCCGGCGGCTACATCGTCAGCTCCTGTGGGGAGAAGAGGAATCAGGAGCCAGCCCGGAGCTGGCAGCTCCCCCCAGGAGCTCCCCCCAAACCTGCTGCCCCCCAACACTCACCATTATCGCGTTTACAATGTCGTTACTGTTGTTCTTGAGGGCTCGCACGGCCTTTGCCCGCGACACATTCGCCTGCGACATCACCAGCTCGATGTCTTTCACCTCCACGCCGGTTTCGTCAACCTGAGAGAGAAACAGAGCCCAGGATTGGTGCCAGCTCTGGGCCTGGCACGGGCTGGGATTGTCTGGATTGGAAGCCACAAGGCCATGCCTGCACTGTACCCACCCCCAGGGAAGGACCCTGCGCTCTCCTTTCAGCAGAGACATGGATGAAGGAGGGGAATCCACGGATTAACCCAAACCACGGCCCCACAGAGAGCCTGGGGAAGGCATTACCTCCTCTTCCTCGCTCTCCTCCTGCACGGTGGGGGTCTGTGTGTTTTCCTGGATGTTGGAAACAGGTTCTCCTTGCACTTTGAACTTTTCGGCGGCCGCCAGCTGAGCCTGCTGGGACAGGTCTTCGATCTGCAGGAGGGAAGGAGAGGAGCAGTGAGGCCAGTCCTGGGCAGTGCCAGCAGATTCCCTGGCAGGAGCGCCACAGGTGACAAGAAGGAATCCTGGCAGTGTCCTGCTGGCTTCAAGGTGGGCTCACCTTGGCCTCGCCGAAGACGATGTAAGTGTCTGATGCTGGGCTCTTGTACACGTCTGGCTTTGTGATGACAAAGAGGATGTTCTTGGATTTCCGGATGGTGACTCTGGTGACTCCTGTCACCTGGCGAAGGCCCAGCTTGGACATGGCCTGAAAAACACGAAGGAAAGCTCTGGAGCCTGTCCAGATGTGCCCACTCCTCTCTCCAGAGCCCCAGATCCAACGTTTGCTGCATGGATACACATGGAAATTGGGATTTACTGCCACGGAGCAGCACTCCCAGGCAGTCAGCTGGAAGGAACGCTCCCATCCCAGGACTGGTGAGATCCCCAGCGTGACTCTGAGCCCTGGGGCTGCTCACCAGGGACAGATAAAACCTCACCTTCCGAGCTTTCTTCTCGCTCCGGCTCTGTTTTGCTTTGCTGACAGGTTCTTCATCTATTTCGGCTGCTGCCGCAAGCTGCAGGGAGGGAAAACCAGAGGGATTGGTGACAATCCTGGGGTGACACCGCAGGGACTCTGAGGCACCGTGGATGATGTGAACCACCTGCCCTTACCTGTGCCTGCTGTGTCGTGGCCTGTGTGGAGTCCTGCTCTTCGAGCTCTGGTACGGATTCATCGCTGTCGGACTCTGTGCCAGATCCTGCAGAGACATGCACCTCTCACTCTTCCCACCTCAGGTAGGTCCCAGGGGACGCAGCCTTTGCTGCTGGTTCCCAGTACAGTCACCAGTCTGCCCAGTTAGGTGGTGGAAGGAGCGTTCCCTGCACTCCAAATGCCATCAGGAGGTCTCGGTGCACCCCAAATGACATCAGCAGGGTGGCACGAGCGGGTCCCCAGCCTCTCCCCACAGTGGGAGCTGGGTGCCAAGAGCCTCACAGGTGCCTGGAGGCTCCAGAATGAGTCCTCTGAGGCAGCTCCAGCTCGAGGAGGAGGTGGGTGGCACTCCTGGGGTGCTGAGGTGGCAGCAGCCCAGTGTGACAGGGCCTCTTGACTCCCCTCAAACCCAGAGCTGACACACAGCACCAAAACCCCACTCACAGAGCCCTGGGGGCTGCTGCACATCCGTGGTTTCACTGCAGGGATAACCCCAAACTCCCCTCAGGGAACAGCACCTCTGGGTGCCCAAAGGCCACCAGCTGCAGTGCCACCACCACTTGTGACACACGAAGTGACCAAAGCAGAGCCGGGTGTCCTGGAGGTGACCTCCATGCTCCCGTGCAGCCATTACCTGGATTCAGTCCTGCTTCCTGCTCTGGGAAGGGCCTCTGTGCCCGTGGCACACTGGAGCCCTGGCAAAGCTCTCTGCAGGTGTCAGGGTGTGCCCGGGTTCCCAACACTTCAGGCAGAGCATGAGGACAGCCCAGTTTGGCACCAGCACTGCCCACAGCCCCCCTTCCGCCGCCAGCCGGACACCACGTGGACACCACACACAGCAGGGACAGGCACGTGGCAGCTCCTCTGTGTGAAGCCAGCTCAGCTCGCAGTGCCCATGCCACAAACCACAAACCACACCGTGCTCCGTGCCCGAGGACACGCGTTAGTGACCGCCGGGACCGTGCCGAGCCCGTGCCGAGCCCCGTCCCTCCCGGTGCCCCGGGGCTCACCACCTGCTCGGCCTGGCTCTATCCCGACCCGCCGGAGCCCCGGGCGGGGTTAGTAATCCCGTGGGCAGCCAGTGACACTCCATGCACACGGCAAACCGCGGCCGCAAATACCCTTGTCATTCTTGAGGATGGGCTGTGGCACCGGGGGCACCGGGACCCCCGCGGGGGGAGAGAGCTCCAGCAGCACGGGCGGCTCGGGGGGGAGCAGAGGCGGCAGGTCCTCGTCGTCAGCGCCGAGCGGGGCCTTCGAGGGGGGCTTGGGCTGGGGAGGGTGAGCGGCCGGCTTGGCCACCTTGTTATTGGTGGGAGGCTGCTGCTTTTTGGCAGGGGGAGCGCTCGGGGTAGAGCTGAGATGGTTGGCATCTGCTTTTGCAGGGGTTGGGGGCTTCGGAGGGGCACCCGAAACACCTGTGGCTGGAGCAGGAGCTGTGGCTGGAGCTGCAGGAGTTGGAGTAGCCTTGGCAGGGCTCTTTGGAGGTGCCTTGGCCTCAGCAGGGCTTTTTGAGGCTCCTTTGGCCACAGCGGGGGTGGCTGAAGCTGGGGTGGCTTTGGCAGGGCTCTTTGGGGGTGCCTTGGCCTCAGCAGGGGTGGTTGGAGCTGGGGTGGCTTTGGCAGGACTCTTTGGGGGTGTCTTGGCCTCAGCAGGGGTGGCTGAAGCTGGGGTGGCTTTGGCAGGGCTCTTTGGGGGTGCCTTGGCCTCAGCAGGGGTGGCTGAAGCTGGGGTGGCTTTGGCAGGGCTCTTTGGGGGTGCCTTGGCCTCAGCAGGGGTGGCTGAAGCTGGGGTGGCTTTGGCAGGGCTCTTTGGGGGTGCCTTGGCCTCAGCAGGGGTGGCTGAAGCTGGGGTGGCTTTGGCAGGGCTCTTTGGGGGTGCCTTGGCCTCAGCAGGGGTGGCTGAAGCTGGGGTGGCTTTGGCAGGGCTCTTTGGGGGTGCCTTGGCCTCAGCAGGGGTGGCTGAAGCTGGGGTGGCTTTGGCAGGGCTCTTTGGGGGTGCCTTGGCCTCAGCAGGGGTGGCTGAAGCTGGGGTGGCTTTGGCAGGGCTCTTTGGGGGTGCCTTGGCCTCAGCAGGGGTGGCTGAAGCTGGGGTGGCTTTGGCAGGGCTCTTTGGGGGTGCCTTGGCCTCAGCAGGGGTGGCTGAAGCTGGGGTGGCTTTGGCAGGGCTCTTTGGGGGTGCCTTGGCCTCAGCAGGGGTGGCTGAAGCTGGGGTGGCTTTGGCAGGGCTCTTTGGGGGTGCCTTGGCCTCAGCAGGGGTGGCTGAAGCTGGGGTGGCTTTGGCAGGGCTCTTTGGGGGTGCTTTGGCTGCTGTGGGGGCAGCTGGTGGAGCTGCAGGAGCCGGGCTGGCAAGGGAGGGAGGAGCAGCAACAGGGCTCTTGGGAGCATCTTTGGCTGCAGGTGGGGTGGCTGGAGAGGGGCTGGGGGGAGTTGGAGTGGCAGCTGGGGCAGCAACAGGACCCTTGGGAGCATCTCTGGCTGTGGGAGGAGCAGCTGGAGAGGCTGGAGCTGCCATGGCTGCTGGGACAGGGACAGAGGGGACAGCAGATGGACTTGGGGGAGGTGTTTTGGCCACAGGAGGGGTGGCTGGAGCTGCCATGGCTGGTGTGACAGGGGCAGCAGGAGATGTTTTAGCCACAGGAGGGATGGCCAGAGGTACCAAGGGTGGTGTGACAGGGACAGAAGGGACAGCTGGGGCAGTGACCAGGCTCCCAGGAGCTGGTTTGGCCACAGGAGGAACGGCTGGAGGTGCCATGGCCGGTGTGGCAGGGACAGAGGAGGCAGCTGGGGCAGTGATTGGGCTCAGGGGAGGTGTTTTGGCCACAGGAAGGGTGGCTGGAGGTGCCATGGCCAGTGTGACAGGGACAGAGGGAGCAGCTGGGGTGGTGACCAGGCTCCCAGGAGGTGTTTTGGCCACAGGAGGAGTGGCCAGAGGTGCCACAGGTGGTGTGACAGGGACAGAGGAGGCAGCTGGGGCAGTGATTGGGCTCAGGGGAGGTGTTTTGGCCACAGGAAGGGTGGCTGGAGCTGCCATGGCCAGTGTGGCAGGGACAGAGGGGGCAGCTGGGGTGGTGACTGGGCTCCCAGGAGCTGGTTTGGCCACAGGAAGGGTGGCTGGAGCTGCCATGGCTGGTGTGACAGGGGGGCAGCTGGCAGAAGGGACAGCAGGCACAGGAGCTGCTGTAGGGAACACAGAGCTCACTGGAGGCCCTGGGAGAGAGCTGGCAGCTCCCAGAGTAGGCGTGGGAGCCACGGGAGCTGCCCAAGGGGCTGGGGTCCCAGGAGGGGTCCTGGCCACCGAGGGAGGGGCTGGGACCACCGGGGCAGGGCCCATGGGACAGCCCTTGGCAACAGAAGGAGCAACCGGGACCAGTGGCGAGACTGGGGCACCAGGGGCTGGGCCTGCTGGGGCAGCAGCAGGATGCCCAGGGGACATCCCAGCTGGCAGCAGAGGGATTGGGGGTGACAAGGGAGCTTTGGGGGCAGCCAGGAAAACTGGTGGAGAGATGGCACCGACCAGGGCTGGGCACTGGGTTGGAGCTGGGGCTCGGGGAGAGGATGGAACAGAAGCCAGCGGGGTGGAAGCAGGAATTCCAGGAGACACTGGGACTGTGGGAAGTGGGGGTGATCCTGGGCTTTGGGGACACACGGTGGGAGCAGGCAGCAAAGTGGGAGACACTGGTGGGGGAGATGCCAGAAGGGGACGGGATGGGGGAGGCAGGAGAGGGGCTGGGGCTGCTCCTGAGGCAGGAAGAGG
>VZRF01015008.1:52644-74034 GCA_013396875.1 Vireo altiloquus
GCTCGAACGGTGCCATGGCGGGAGCGGAGCGGCGGGAGGCGGCGGGAAGCGGCGGCGGCGCCGGCCCCGGGGGCTGCTGGGAGCTGTAGTCCAGCCCCGGGCCGAGGGGGACTCGGGGCACCGGGACCGGGAGGGCGCGGCTCGGGGCGAGTGGGAGGGGAAGCAAAGCACCGGAGGGGTCACGAGATGGAGGGATGGGGATGCCGCGCGGTTCGGAGGTTGTCGGGGTCTGGGGGGGTCCGGGTGGTCCTGGAGCGCTGAGGTCCGAGGGGTCCCGGGAACAGGGGAGGTCCCCGGGTCCGGGAGGGTCCCGGAGGGCTGAGGTCCGGGGATGTCCCGAGATCCGAGGGGTCCCGGGGCGGGTGCCGGGGCTCTGAGGTTAGGGGGGATTTGGGGGTCCTGCATTGTCCCGGGACGGGTGCGCCCGTGAGCGCTGAGGTCCCGGGATGTCCCCGTGTCCGGAGTGCCCCGGGATCCGGAGGGGTCCGGAAGTGTCCCGGGATGTCCCCGTGTCCGGAGTGTCCCGGGATCCGGAGCGGTCCTGGGGCGTGGGGGTCCGGAAGTGTCCCGGGATCCAAGGGGGTCCCAGGGGGGGCTGTCCGGGATTGTCCCGAGGTCCGGGAGGGTCCCTGGACGGGCGGTCCTGAGCTGTCCCGGGGTCCGGTGGACCATGGGATGCTGAGATCCGGGGTGTGCCAGGTTTCGGGGTGATCGCAGAGTCTGGAAGGGTCCTGGAGTAGTGATTCGGGGGACTCCTGGGGCGGAGGGGCGCGGGGATGTTCCAGGATCCGGGGGAGCGGCGGTGCGAGAATCCCCGGGCGCTGCTCCGCTCCCGTTACCTGCTCCCCGCAAGAGCGGCCGGAGCGAAGCCCCAGGACACATCCCGGGGCAGTGCCCGCAGCCCGGCGGGCTCCAGGCGGCAGCACCGGGACAATCCCCGTAAGAGGACGGGGCGGAGCCGATCCCACATCCCGGTAGTGCCGGGAGGCCCCCGCGACACCTCCGCGGTCTTTACCTCGGGGCGTCGCTAAGATAAGCCGCTCCCGAGCCTCTTCCCGGTCAACATTCCGGTCCCCATCCCGGTGCCGAGGATGTGGCTGTACGTGGTGGTGCTGCTGCTGGCGCTCTTCCTGCTGCGGCGCTGGCACCGGGAGCGGCAGACGGTGCCGGGGCTCTCGGAGAAGCATGTGCTGATCACGGGATGTGACAGCGGCTTCGGGAACCTGCTGGCGCGGCAGCTGGACGCGCGCGGGCTGCGGGTGCTGGCCGCCTGTCTGACCGAGGCTGGGGCCACGCAGCTGCGGGCGGCCACCTCCAACCGGCTCCAAACCGTCCTGCTGGACGTCACCTCCAGCAAGAGCATCGCCGAGGTCACCGCCTGGGTCCGGGAGCGTGTGGGTGATCGAGGTAGGATGGCGGTGACGCCCCTATTGTCACCCCGACAGCTCTTCTTCCACCCTGCCCACTTGTGCCAGCACAGGCGAGGCAGGCGCAGGGCATTGGAACAGCCGCAGCTCATCCCATCCCTTCTCCAGGGCTCTGGGGGCTGGTGAACAACGCAGGAATCGCCATCCCCACCGCCCCGAACGAGTGGCTGACCAAGGAGGACTTTGTCAAGGTGCTGGATGTCAACCTGGTGGGGCTGGTGGAGGTGACGCTGAGCCTCCTGCCGCTGGTGCGGCGGGCGCGGGGCCGCGTGGTCAACGTGGCCAGCGTGATGGGCCGCGTGTCCTTCTTCGGAGGCGGGTACTGCATCTCTAAGTACGGCGTGGAGGCCTTCTCCGATAGCCTCAGGTAAGTCTGACCCAACAGGATCCATCCCGATTTCCCAATTTGTTTTTCCAGACTTTGGCACAGCTGTCAACTCCCATCCTCGCGCAACTGTGGCTGAGCACAGGTCGAACTCGTATCTGCTACTGAAGTGTGAGCAGCTCCTGTACTGGCATGGAGCCTCCCCTGTGGACATTGCCCCTTGTCCGAGATCCTGCAGGACACGGCCCCGCTGTCCCGAGCTTTGCTTTGTCCCTAGTCCATCCAGATGTGGCTAATGTTTGCCGACACGCTGTCTCAGTCGCGTGGCAGGCTGGCACAGGGTCCCCTGGCATGGTCAGGCTCTGCTCCACGCCTCTGGCACGAGGCTGCATCCCATGGGAGACGCGGGCATGGACACACTCTGGTGCTGCTCCCATGGCCCACGGGACTCAATCCCTTCCAGGCTTGAGATGCGCAACTTCGGGGTGAAGGTCTGTGTGATCGAGCCTGGCTACTTCAAAACAATGATCACCAACGTGGAGAACCTGAAGAAGAATTTCCATTCCAACTGGCAGAAGCTTCCAGAGGAAATCAAAGAGAGTTACGGGGAGAGTTACTTGAGGCATTGTAAGTACCTCCCCCAAAGGCTGAGCGATGCTCTTTGTCTCCTGACACAAGGCACATCCCCGGGGCTGCGGGGGTCCCATGGGGGTCCCACCGCCCTGACACCTCATGGACCCGCTGGGCTCTGCTCGGCTGCAGGCTCTCAGTGGTGTTTTCTTGCCTCTGCAGTTGTGGCGATGCTCAAGGTGCTGCAGAAGGGCTACAACACCGACATGTCGCTGGTCACAAACTGCATGGAGCACGCACTGACCAGCCTCCACCCCCGCACCCGCTACTCCGCCGGCTGGGACGCCAAGCTGCTCTACATCCCCATCAGCTACATGCCCTCAGCCCTCAGTGACGCCCTGTTCACCTTGTTCTACCCCAAATCCGTTGGGAAAGCCTAAGGTGGGGAGCCAGGACCGGGCGATGCAGAGCAGGATCCAATGATGCACAGTGGGATCCAGAATCGGCCGCAGCCGAGGTCCCTGAATTTGTAACTGTGTGTACATCTCACCCTCTGTCCTCTGCTCACAGCAGGTTTTGTCCTGAATAAAGACCCCCTGTCCCCTCCTGGTGGGGTGTCACTCTCAGGCTGTGGCCCCGAGGTTGTGCTCTGCGGGCTCCTGGAGGCTCTGGCTGTTGTCCAAAGCACCTGCTCCACTCAGGATCCAGCCCCTGCCAAGTTGCCAGGGGACTTGCCCAAACTGGCACCCCAGGTATTAACACACACAAGTAAAGCTCAAACCTGTTCCAACCAGAGCAGATTTCCCTCCAGGCAAAGGAGCGGGCAGCCTTTTATTGACTCTTCTTCCTCGGCTTCCTCCCCCTCCTCCTCCTGCAGAGCCGGTTGGTGGGAGCTGTCCCACTCCATCACCGCACTTGGGGACACTGTCCCCCACCAAAGTGGGGCAAGAGGGAAAAGTCCAGGGTTGGCACTGCCAAGGGTGTCTGGAGGATTCCACCAAATCCAGCTCCGTGGGGCAATGGGATCCACCTGCTAAGGGCACAGCAGAGCCCCAGGAACAGGGAATGGTGCAAGGCAAAGCCAGGAATTACAGATCAGGAGGACAAAACTTGCCGCAATCATGGCTCTATAAATGCGGCCGGAGCGCGGCCAGCCCGGGCTGTCACAGAGGGGTGTCGGTGCC
Organism: Vireo altiloquus; assembly: GCA_013396875.1. NCBI lineage: Eukaryota > Metazoa > Chordata > Aves > Passeriformes > Vireonidae > Vireo > Vireo altiloquus. The sequence goes on from VZRF01015008.1 coordinate 56,151, forward strand.
GAGGATGTGGCTGTACGTGGTGGTGCTGCTGCTGGCGCTGTTCCTGCTGCGGCGCTGGCACCGGGAGCGGCAGACGGTGCCGGGACTCTCGGAGAAGCATGTGCTGATCACGGGATGTGACAGCGGCTTCGGGAACCTGCTGGCGCGGCAGCTGGACGCGCGCGGGCTGCGGGTGCTGGCCGCCTGTCTGACCGAGGCCGGGGCCGCGCAGCTGCGGGCGGCCACCTCCAACCGGCTCCAGACCGTCCTGCTGGACGTCACCTCCAGCAAGAGCATCGCCGAGGTCACCGCCTGGGTCCGGGAGCGTGTGGGTGATCGAGGTAGGATGGCGGTGACGCCCCTATTGTCACCCCGACAGCTCTTCTTCCACCCTGCCCACTTGTGCCAGCACAGGCGAGGCAGGCGCAGGGCATTGGAACAGCCGCAGCTCATCCCATCCCTTCTCCAGGGCTCTGGGGGCTGGTGAACAACGCAGGAATCGCCATCCCCACCGCCCCGAACGAGTGGCTGACCAAGGAGGACTTTGTCAAGGTGCTGGATGTCAACCTGGTGGGGCTGGTGGAGGTGACGCTGAGCCTCCTGCCGCTGGTGCGGCGGGCGCGGGGCCGCGTGGTCAACGTGGCCAGCGTGATGGGCCGCTTGTCCTTCTTCGGAGGCGGGTACTGCATCTCTAAGTACGGCGTGGAGGCCTTCTCCGATAGCCTCAGGTACGGCTGTGGCAGCCCCTGGAGCTCTCCCGCACTCATCCTGCTCCGGCGCTGCCCCTCTGTCCTCACGCAGAGTTTCGTGAGGCTCCCTGTTACAGCTTCTCCAGAGAGCTTGTGAAACGCTGACCTGGCCACCCGCGGGGTGGGAGCGTGGGCAGGGCTGGAGCCGTGGTTGTGCAGTCAGGGAAGGGTTCCAAGGAGCTCTGGAGCAAAGCAGTGGAGGGATCCTGGGGCGGGGGGAATGGGGACGTCCCGGGGTCTTGGGGTGTCCCAGGGTCCGGGGTTTTGGATTCTGAGGGAGTCCCGGGGCGCTGAGGTTTGGGAAGGTTCTGGTATCCGGGAATGCTCCGAGGTCTGGGGCAGTCCCGAGACGCTGAGGTTCAGGGGGATTCCAGGATCCCAGGATCCGGAGCTGCCCCGGGGCACTGAGGTCCGGGGGGGATGTGGTGGGATCCAAGGGGGTCCCTGGGACAAGGACAAGGTTCCCCTGTGCCCATGTCGGGATGCCTGGGGGGTTCACTGGGTCCCCCTCCCTCCCCGCCTCGTCTCTGCCCTCCTCGGGACGGCGGCTCCCGCTGATGTCCCCACCCTGGGCAGGCTGGAGATGCGTCCCTTCGGGGTGCGGGTCTCCATCATCGAACCTGGAGGCTTCCAAACGGGATTGATCGACCCCGCACCGCTGGCGAAGGGCTTCCTTCGCTTCTGGCAGCGGCTCCCGGCAGAAGCCCAGGCAGCCTACGGCCGTCTCTACGTGGACAAATGTGAGTCCATCCCCACATAGCACCATCACCCCTGGTGACCCCACCTGCATCGGGCTGACCCCCCTTGTGTCCACCCAGATGCCAAGAGCACCACGCTGATACACCGCCTGAGCAGCTCCCGCCTGTCGCACGTCACCGATGCCATGACACACGCGCTGCTCTCCCGCTGCCCCCGCAGCCGCTACAGCGCCGGCTGGGACGCCTGGCTCATCTTCCTGCCCCTCAGCTACTGCCCGACCTGGCTGTCCGACACCATCTTTAGCCTCCTCCTGCCCATCCCGGCCAGGGGGATGCCCTGAGGATGGCCAACAGAGCGGGGACAAGGTGCCCATGGGTGCCTCGCGCCCCCCAGAATGTGCTCAATAAAGGCTGGGCAATGCTGGGACTCCGTCCTCGGAGGTGTCCGATGGCCACCTGGCCACGGTGGGGGCCACCTGTGCCACCGGGGGGTCCTGTGGCAGGCCTCTGGCTGCTGCCTGTGCCCAGAGCAGCCGCGTATCCCGGGATAGCCTGGTTCGGCTGGCAGGCAGCGGGCTGGGAAAGGCAGCGCGGTGCTTAACCATCGCCTGGGCACGGCGTATCCAGGGAATGTCCCGGCTGAGCTGCCAGGGAACGGGCTGGGAAAAGCCGCGCGGTGTTTATCCATCCCCTGGGCTCGTGGGCGGTGATCCTTGCGTCACTCATCCCGCTAATTAAGAGCTGATTAGGGATCAGTAGCTGAGAAACAAGCTTCTGAGAAATAGGCTTGCCTGAGGGACCAGAGCAGCGCCAACACAGCCCCGCTCCCCGCCCCAGCTCGGGCAGAGGGCCGAGCCCAGGCCGAACCGGGACTCCTGGGGAGGACGAGAGGGATGAGGAGGACAAGGGACCTTGCACAAGCTGCGCTCAGCTCGCCGAGCCGCTTCCCCAGCCAAGGAAGCCTCTCCGAAGAGTTTTCTTTGGCTTAGCGAAGTACGAAGTCCCCGGCAGCTCCCGCACGTCGCGTTCGGGGCCCGCGTGTCCCCAGGGGCTGGGATGCAGCGTGCCAAGCCCCCGGGAGCTGCTGCCTTGGCTGTACCCGCCGTGGGACGCCCGTGCCCGCATCCCTCCGGCAGCACCCCGGGCCGGCCACGGCTGCCCAGGGAGGGAAGGAGCGGGAGAACGGCAGACCCCTCGGCCCTGCCTCTGCCTGGAGCCCACCTCTCCAGACCCTGAGGGAGGCTGGGGGCTCCTGGGCACACGTTTGGGGTGCTGAGAGCCTTGGAGCGCCCCAGGCATTGCAGCAGGGATGGGCAGAGAGGGCTGAGCCGCCTGTCCAGCTCCCTCCGGCTCAGCTGGCTTGAAAATATAACCGGTTCCCAGACCTCGCTATTCCCGCCAGGATTAGCATCCCCTGCACAATCCTTGGCGGCTCCCAAATCCTGCTCAGCCTCAGAGTTCGCTGTGGAAATTCCCTGACCTGTTAAATAGAACCAGCAGAGCATTGCTTCCCCCTCGGGTGAGGCAAAGCTCCCCAGCCCCTCGGTGGCAGAGCGGCCTCTCACCACCTCCCCACAGCCCCAGCTGAGCCAAAATGTGCCCAGGGCCAGCACGAAGCTGCCGAGTTCCTGTTTGGAAGCCGGTCCTGCTAGGGCCACTACCTGCACACAAGCGCTGAGCTTGTTGTTGTGAGCCCCGACTTATCAGTGCCCTCGTGCTTCCCTGCTCCCGCCGTGCCTTCCTTCCGAGCCGATTGTTGATCCCGCAGTCTTGTTTGCACTGGAAAACAGGAGATTTCCTGCAATTGTTTCGCAGGACTTGCAGATTGATGCAAATTTTTCTGCCTATCGGCCCCCTCCCCAGCGCCGGGGCAAGGCTCGAGCCCCCTCCCTTCCCCTGCCAGACCGCGGGGCAATCACGGCTCTGTGATTAATTGCTGCCAGGCCAGAGGTGCTTCTCTGGCGACATCCATCTGCCATCGGCTCCTGCAGGAGCGCTGCCCGGGCAGAAGAGAGTTCAGCTTTCCGCCCTTTTGCCCCGAAAAGAACCCTGAGCTCACCCTGATATCGAGGTGGCATCAAGGACAGCTTTGGCACCTTTGTTATAACCCACCCCAACCCTGCAGGATTCCCAGTGCTGGGGCAGGATCTGGGATGCGTTTTCCCACAGCAGGATCCAGGCAGGATCCAGCTTCCGAGCCCGGCGAGGTGACATTGGAGGGGACACTTAGGAAGCCTCGGGGACCCCCGTCCATCCCCAGGCACCTGCGGCTTCCACACCGACACCTGCCCGGAGCCTCGCCGCGCCCATCCCCAAAATCAAATGGGAGCCGAGTCCCGGGGCTGGAAATCCAGCCGAATGTCACCCGCGCGGGGCTGTCTCAGGATGTTGCACCACGATGGTCATTTCCTGCCCAGGAAGNACGGTGGGGGCCACCTGTGCCACCGGGGGGTCCTGTGGCAGGCCTCTGGCTGCTGCCTGTGCCCAGAGCAGCCGCGTATCCCGGGATAGCCTGGTTCGGCTGGCAGGCAGCGGGCTGGGAAAGGCAGCGCGGTGCTTAACCATCGCCTGGGCACGGCGTATCCAGGGAATGTCCCGGCTGAGCTGCCAGGGAACGGGCTGGGAAAAGCCGCGCGGTGTTTATCCATCCCCTGGGCTCGTGGGCGGTGATCCTTGCGTCACTCATCCCGCTAATTAAGAGCTGATTAGGGATCAGTAGCTGAGAAACAAGCTTCTGAGAAATAGGCTTGCCTGAGGGACCAGAGCAGCGCCAACACAGCCCCGCTCCCCGCCCCAGCTCGGGCAGAGGGCCGAGCCCAGGCCGAACCGGGACTCCTGGGGAGGACGAGAGGGATGAGGAGGACAAGGGACCTTGCACAAGCTGCGCTCAGCTCGCCGAGCCGCTTCCCCAGCCAAGGAAGCCTCTCCGAAGAGTTTTCTTTGGCTTAGCGAAGTACGAAGTCCCCGGCAGCTCCCGCACGTCGCGTTCGGGGCCCGCGTGTCCCCAGGGGCTGGGATGCAGCGTGCCAAGCCCCCGGGAGCTGCTGCCTTGGCTGTACCCGCCGTGGGACGCCCGTGCCCGCATCCCTCCGGCAGCACCCCGGGCCGGCCACGGCTGCCCAGGGAGGGAAGGAGCGGGAGAACGGCAGACCCCTCGGCCCTGCCTCTGCCTGGAGCCCACCTCTCCAGACCCTGAGGGAGGCTGGGGGCTCCTGGGCACACGTTTGGGGTGCTGAGAGCCTTGGAGCGCCCCAGGCATTGCAGCAGGGATGGGCAGAGAGGGCTGAGCCGCCTGTCCAGCTCCCTCCGGCTCAGCTGGCTTGAAAATATAACCGGTTCCCAGACCTCGCTATTCCCGCCAGGATTAGCAGCCCCTGCACAATCCTTGGCGGCTCCCAAATCCTGCTCAGCCTCAGAGTTCGCTGTGGAAATTCCCTGACCTGTTAAATAGAACCAGCAGAGCATTGCTTCCCCCTCGGGTGGGACAAAGCCCCCCAGCCCCTCGGTGGCAGAGCGGCCTCTCACCACCTCCCCACAGCCCCAGCTGAGCCAAAATGTGCCCAGGGCCAGCACGAAGCTGCCGAGTTCCTGTTTGGAAGCCGGTCCTGCTAGGGCCACTACCTGCACACAAGCGCTGAGCTTGTTGTTGTGAGCCCCGACTTATCAGTGCCCTCGTGCTTCCCTGCTCCCGCCGTGCCTTCCTTCCGAGCCGATTGTTGATCCCGCAGTCTTGTTTGCACTGGAAAACAGGAGATTTCCTGCAATTGTTTCGCAGGACTTGCAGATTGATGCAAATTTTTCTGCCTATCGGCCCCCTCCCCAGCGCCGGGGCAAGGCTCGAGCCCCCTCCCTTCCCCTGCCAGACCGCGGGGCAATCACGGCTCTGTGATTAATTGCTGCCAGGCCAGAGGTGCTTCTCTGGCGACATCCATCTGCCATCGGCTCCTGCAGGAGCGCTGCTCCGGCAGAGAGTTCAGCTTTTCGCCCTTTTGCCTCGAAAAGAACCCTGAGCTCACCCTGATATCGAGGTGGCATCAAGGACAGCTTTGGCACCTTTGTTATAACCCACCCCAACCCTGCAGGATTCCCAGTGCTGGGGCAGGATCTGGGATGCGTTTTCCCACAGCAGGATCCAGGCAGGATCCAGCTTCCGAGCCCGGCGAGGTGACATTGGAGGGGACACTTAGGAAGCCTCGGGGACCCCCGTCCATCCCCAGGCACCTGCGGCTTCCACACCGACACCTGCCCGGAGCCTCGCCGCGCCCATCCCCAAAATCAAATGGGAGCCGAGTCCCGGGGCTGGAAATCCAGCCGAATGTCACCCGCGCGGGGCTGTCTCAGGATGTTGCACCACGATGGTCATTTCCTGCCCAGGAAGTGGCCACCAAGCCCACCCGAGCTCCGTGCCCAGAGGCGCGCGAGCTGCCGAGCCGAGAGGATCCCCCCGCTCCCGAACAGCCCCTGCGCAGCCCTCGCTCAGCCGCCGGTGAGCCAGCGCTGTCCTCGTGTCCCTTCTCCTGTCCACCTGTCCGCTTTACCATCCATCTGTCCCCTCTCCCATCTCTCTGTCCCTTCTCCTGTTTGTCTGTCCCCAGCCCTGCCTGCCTGTCCCCTTTACTATCCATCTGTCCCCTCTCCCGTTTGTCTGTCCCTAGTCCTGTCCGTCTGTCCCCAGTCTTGTCCGTCTGTCCCCTCTCCCATCTCTCTGTCCCTTCTCCTGTCCTCCTGTCCCCTCTCCCATCCATCTGTCCCGTCTCCCATCTGTCTGTCCCCAGCCCTGTCCGCCTGTCCTTTCTCCTGTCCGCCTGTCCCCTTTACCATCCGTCTGTCCCTAGTCCTGTCCACCTGTCCTTTCTCTTGTCCTCCTGTCCCTTCTCCCGTCCCCCTGTCCCCTCTCCCATCCCTCTGTCCCCTCTCCCATCCATCTGTCCCCTCTCCCGTCTCTCCCTCCTCAATCCCAGTGGCAGAGAGGACAGGAGGCTCAGGAGCCGCGGGGGTGGCAGCTCCAGCCTCTCTCCCTGTTTTGGGGACCCGTGGGTGTCAGCCTGGGTGTCACCCCTTTGCCGCAGGGATGACTCTCTCCTAGGGGACACTCGCCCGTGGCTTGGTCCCGGCTCCTATTGAGGCAGGAAGACCCCACTGGCACGGCAGGCTCCCGCCGCATTCCCGAGGGAATGGCTGCTCCTGAACTCCTGGGTCCGCAGCGTCTTCGCTGTGCAGATGCAGCTGTGCTGGGATCAGAGCTCTCACTTGGGGCGATAAGAGGATGTTCAGGTCAACTGCATTTCCCTGAAATTTATAATTTTGTCACCTACTTGGAAGTCTCGATGGCTCCCGGCAGAGTGAGGGTGGCCGGCAAGCGACCCCGCCCTGAGGGCTCGGGTGGGAGCAGTGGCTTTCCCGCTGGAGCTGAGTCTCTGGGACAGTCACCGGCACCTGTCTGTGCCCCAGACCAGGCTGTGGCATTTATCTGTGGCATTTATGGCCATGTCTCTGGGACAGGGAACAGCCACCACATGTGGTGACTGTTGTTTTTGGCTGGCATTTATCCTGGGACGTGAGGGGATCGCCTGGATGGACGCAGAGGGCTGATGTAGGGGGTCACCGTGGGAATAAAAATTGGGTTAGAAGCCCCCAGAAGGATCTTTTTGAGCCCCACACAAGGGCTGTGTGTTTCAGGCTGCTCAGCTCAGTGCTCTCCCTTTCCCTGCAGCCACCAGGATGGCCGAGGTGGCCACTGTCCCCACGGAGACACACACAGTCCCCATGGAGACACACACTGTCCCGAGCGAGTACGGGGAATACCGCAACTTGTCTGAGCTGTTCCTCCTCCTGAACCACACCTACACCTACTGCGAGTTCAGCCTGGACGAGAATGTCAAGAGGGTGATTCTCTTCATCCTCTACCTGGTCATCTTCGTGGTGGGCTTGGTGGAGAACCTCCTCGTCATCTGGGTCAACTGGCAGACGTGGGGTAACAAGAGCTTGGTCAACCTGTACATCATCAACATGGCCATCGCTGACCTCGGGGTGCTGCTCTCGCTGCCCATCTGGATGCTGGAGGTGATGCTGGATTACACCTGGCTCTGGGGTAGCTTCCTCTGCCGCTTCACCCACTACTTCTACTTCGCCAACATGTACGCCAGCATCTTCTTCCTCACCTGCCTGAGCGTGGATCGCTACGTGACCCTGACCAGCTCCTCCCTCTTCTGGCGCCGGCACCAGCACCGTGCTCGCCGTGTGGTCTGCGCCTGCAGCTGGCTCCTGGCCGCCGCCATCCCCTTCCTGGAGGTGGCTCACATGCAGGTGGTCAACACTGGGGAGCCCATCTGCATCTTCATGGCCCCCTTCGAGACCTACGACGAGTGGGCGCTGGCGGTCAGCCTGGCCACCACCACCGTCGGCTTCCTCATCCCCTTCCCCATCATGGCAGTGTTCAACGTGCTGACGGCGCGGTTCATCCAGCGCACCAAGCCCGAGGGCCGCAAGCACTGCCTGCTCATCTACGCCTACATCGGGGTGTTCCTGGTCAGCTGGCTGCCCTTCCACGTCGTGCTGACGCTGCTCACCCTCGAGGGCAACCACATCATCCTGCACTGCACCTTCGCCCACCTCCTCTACTTCTTCTATGACATCATAGACTGCTTCACCCTGCTCCACTGCGTCGTCAACCCCATCCTCTACAACTTCCTCAGCAAGAACTTCCGCAGCAAACTCATCTCCGCCGTGGTCAAGTACATCCCAAAGGACCAGAAGGGCGCCGGCAACTCCTCCTCCAGCACGCAGCACTCCATAGTCATCGCGAAGGACAACAGTCCTCCCAACTAAAGGGGTCGAACTCTCCCAGCCTCCGTCGTGGTGGCTCCCTGGGGACAGCAGGATCGGTTTTCCTGGTGCTGAGGAGATGATTTGCTTGGACACAGCCCTTCTTGGCTGGGTACCTCCCCTGGCAGGTTTGAGGGGAGTTGGGAGATACAGACATCTAGCCTCCGGAGCGCTGCTGCGTCCAGCCTAAAGAAAGGATGAGAGAAAAAGGCATTCCTTGTTTTACAAATGAAACCCTCGCAATAATAAAGCCACTCAGTTACTCCACTCAGTGTCTGGCATGACCCAGCCCCCGAGATCTGATCCTCATCCTGCCCCATCCAAGCTGTGGGGTTGGGGTGCACGATCTGCCCCATCATGGGCATTCCTGCACCCCCAAACTGTCTCTGACCCCCAGCCCTGGGCAGGGCACTGCCTGGTGAGTGCCATTCCAAGCGGGAGAGAAGGAATTATCCCTTTGGAGCACGAACCTCCCCTCACTGTGCCCGGCAACATCCAAAGCCTGATTTTTGAGAGATGAAGGCAAGGCAGCCCAAGGGGCTGAGCAGGGCACAGACCTGAGGGGAGGAAAAATTTAGATTCGAGACCAGCAACTCCTTCAGAACAATTTTGCAAATCCAGTGGTAAATTAGCGATGATTAAACTGGGTTTGACTGGGCAGGGCTGCTCCAGACTGACTTTGGATCCCCCATCCCATTAACTCCAGCCTCCTCTGGAGCCCCTCCTGGCAGGTTTTTGGGTGCATTTCTCAACTTCATTGGGTTCCAACAGCCCTTTTCCTTCCAACAAAGTCCCTGTGGGAGCTTGGGCATGTGCAGAAAACCTTGGAGCTGCAGCATGGGCTGGGCTTGTGCCGTGCAAGGAACTGGAGCATCCGGAGAAAGTTTGTCCTTGTCTGGATCCTGATCTCGGTCACGAGCTGCAGGTCAGGCCCTCGGTGGGGGAAGGTGACAGAGCAACAGGAGCCCATAAATCTACCAAAGGCCTTGAGCTGCTCGAGGAACACGTCGTGAAAAAAGCAGAGCATAAGCAGTTCTGGGGACAGGATGCTGGAGCAGGAGGTGGGAGCAGGATGTGCCCGTGACCAGGGGTTAAGACAGTAAGGTTATCACAGGACTGGCTGGGAAAGCTCTGCCAGTTCCAGGGGTCCTGCGATGGGGTAAAACCCTAAATGCCTCAGGGTTCCCTCTGCAGGATGTTCCTCTCTATCCAGAGACACTGAGGGAGCAATCCAAATCCATGTTTTACACGGAAACCCTTGGAAGGCACCAGCCCCCTCCTCAGAATTCCCTGTTCAGGGCAGCAGCTCAGGCTGTTCTCCTTCCTTAACTCCATCCCTCACACCTCTGAGTGCAGACCCCGAGGGGCTGCGAGACCCCCGGGCTGAGGTCTGCACCCACAGGACCCCACCACCTTCATTCCCTGATCCTGAATCCTCCCTGAGCTTCCCTTTGCTAATTCCCTCCCGTTTCCAATGAAGAAAGGGATGATAAACACACAACCAACCACTTGCTGTGTGACATCACCAGGGCAAAAATATACCCAAGATACTTAAACATGTAAAATTTGGTATTTCACCTAATAAACTTAATTTTTAACTGTCTTAATTTCTCTGCAGCTTTGTCCTGTCAGGGCCAAAGTGGCCTCAAATAACCTCTCACCCAGCCCCATGTGGTGCCCAGGGTTGGGGCACTCCATTCCCATGTTCTGCAACCCTCCATGGAAAGTTCTTCCTCCTGTTGAGGTGGAAGTGGTTGTGGTTTCATTTATGGCCACTGGAAAGTCGGGCACCATCCTCCTGGCACTCATCTTCGAGGTTCTGGGATGGACTGAGCAGATTCCCCCCTCAAATGAGATATTTATATGAGTATCTGAGATATTTTTATGGGTTGACAGAATCCCCTCTTAGTCTTCCCCAGACAGATCAAGCCCAGCTCCCACAGTCTCTCCTCATCACTCAGATGCTCCAGACCCCTCTCAACACCTCTGTGGCCTCTGTTGGACCTAATCCAGTAAATCCTTGTCTTTCCTGAGCTCAGTCCCCAGCCTGTGGAGCTCCAGCACGGAAAAGGCTCATCCAGGCACACAAACCCTGGGATTCCCCAGCAGGTGGGCTCTGCTCCCACCCTGCTGCTCCCTCACATCCCAACCCTTCCCCTGAGCTGCTCCCAGCCCTGGAGCCACACCACAAACCCTGCTGAGCACAGCCAAGGAGCAGGATACTGGGATGGCCTCAGCTGCTTCCCGGGGATTCCCGAGGAAACTGCAACACTGGGATACTCACCGGGAGGAACACGTTATACTATACAATATATATATATAATATTACAAAAAAAATTTTAATTACTATTATAATTATAAATTATTATAATATTTTATATTATAAAGAAGTAGCTCCTGACACGGCTTCAGTTTTTGCCTTTTTTCTTTCATACATTCTCTGTATTATTTTCTTTTTTTTTTCATATATCTGCAGCTCTGTAGCCTATTGTATCAGTGGCTACTTTTCCCAGGAATTTTCCACGGCTTTTCCCTAGGCAGAAAGACAAGACAAGTTCCAGAGCTCCAAGCCCTGCAGAGGTACAAAGCCCTTGGGCTACCTTGGTTATTTCCTGGCTACCAAGGTTGAGAACAACCCTTGGAGATCCATTTCATGGACAAAGCACAGCCAGTGCCGAGGGGGAGGCTCCAGAGAAGGGGTTTGACCTGGGGGAGGAATTCCATCACCACTTGTTCTCCTAATTGGTGCTTTTTTGGTCAATTATGCTAATTTGCTAAACCTATAAAAGCTGTTTTCACCCCATGTGGGTGAGCTTTTGTGGACATTCCCATCACCGCCCCCAAAGGCCTTCAATAAAGATCCACTTTTACATTACCTCCCATATTAATACCACCTCGAGTTTCATTTCTAGGTTGAAAAAGTACAAGAGGTCAATGTTTTCCGTTTTATTATTCTAAATAAAAACCACACTTTGTGCTGAACAATGGAGTAGAAAAGAACCCGATGTACAACGATTTTAGACATCTACGATTTGGGGGGGGGAAAAGTTTACAAAATATACAAAACTTTACAGCAAATAGATAGTAAACACTTAAATAGCAGGAGGTCAGTACCTACGATTAACTTAACGAAAAGGTTAGACAGCAAATTCAACTCTTGTTCTTTCTTCTTCTGCTCCGATGAGAGACCTGGATCCACTGAGAACGGAGAAAGCGAATTTTGAGTTGGGGATGGGAGTGAGCCCTCGGAGGGAGTTCCCCAGGAGGCTCCATGACCTGGATGCTGCTGGAATTTCCACTCCACAACTCCCTCTCCCAGCCCAGGATCCCAAAGCACTTCGTAAAACACCTCAGGCTGCCCCAGGGGAGGTAGGTCGGTGTCCCCACGGTCACCAAGGGCACTGGGGACAGGAGGGAGCCAGGTTTGCCCATGGTGGTGGAGAAGGAATGAAATCTGGTATGGAGTGACCTCTGCGGCTCTCCTGACACGGAGCTGGAGCTCCCAGCCAGGCAGGCCAGACACAGGGACAGGGGTGACATCCCTGCCAACCCCTGAAGGCTCAGGGACACCCAGGACCCTCCTGGGGGGAGCACTCAGGTCTCTGACCCCTCTGGGAGTCACCCCCCAGGAGGAGCAGCCGCAGGTCCAGACCCATCCCTGCAGCCCTTCCACTGCTGATTTTGGGATGTTCCATGTGGGGATGATTTGTTTTAACCCAGGCAAACAGAAATTCCCTGGATCAGAACCAGCAGCAAGCAAGGGGCTCCTGCTTTCCTCCCCCAGGGCCAGCAGTGAGGGCTGGCTGTGCCTGGTGGTGTTTTGCTGTAAAAGCTTCTCTTTTTGGTTTATGTGCACAAAAGGCTTTTCCTTTACAGCTTAGAGAGATCAGGACTGCAGACCTTCCCTGAAGCTCACCACAGCTTCTGGAACATTCCAGGAGGGTCTCAAGGCTCTCCCAGCCTTGTCTGTCCCTCACATCCTTCATGGCCACCTCCAGAGCAGCACAGGTTGTGTCCATCCCTGTCCCCAGCTGGGCACAGCCCTGAGTTCCATGCTCGAGGGAACCCTGCACAAGGAGGGGATGAGACTGGGTGAGTCCCCCGTGGTCCCTTCCAGCCTCACCCATCCCACGATTCCACGACAGAAACCCTGGAACCCAGAGAGCAGCTCAGAGGAGCCACAGCGAAGCTCCACCAGCTCCCACCCTTCCCAGAGCACCAGGCCATTCCCAAAATCACCCTTTCTCCTGTAAAACCTAACACAGCCCAGCACAGCTCCGCAGCGATCCCAGGACCACGAGAACAGAGCTCAGGGCTCAGAGCTGCCGCAGCCAGGCCAACCCAGAGCTGACCTTGGCTCCAGTGCCTCTCCCTCCTCCAAAGCCAGGCTCCAGGCACCCTCCCCGCTCCCGGAGGTAGCTCGGTACCACGGGAGGTACCACCCTCATTTTACAGATGAGGAAACTGAGGCAAAAAGGTCAAGTGACTTGCCCAAGGCCACGGCGGAGCTGAGGGAGAGACCCCCGGGCGCTCTGAGCTCTCCCAGTCCAGCCCCCACCACAGGATGGCCCTTCCCAGGTGTCCCTTCCTGTGTGTCCCTTTCGAGTTTTGTAACGGGGGGCAGCGGGGTGAGTTTCCAGGGTTTGCAAATCACTAGTTTAGTTGAGTTGAGTTGAGTTTTGTAACTGCAAAACTTGGCAGAAGCGCAGGAGCCGATCCACGACCACCGAGGCTGGAGAGCCCCGAGCGCTTCCTGTTTGTGAGGTAGAATGAGTTACCCGAGGGCAGTCTCAGCTCGGAAATACCTGTTCCTCCCCACCTCTGCCCCACAGCGGGATAACACAGGGAGAAGTAAATCCATGCCCTTCCCGCTGTTAACACTGTTGGCACCGGCTGACCTCGCCAGGGTGGCTGGGTGAGACCCCCAAGAGTGCTCAGCTCACAGCCAGGAGAGCCCCTCACGCTGAGGTGGATGTGACACGGGGCCAGGAGAGCCCTCCACGCTGAGGTGGATGTGACACGGGGCCAGGAGAGCCCTCCACGCTGAGGTGGATGTGACACAGGGCTGGGAGCACTCCCCATGCTGACATGGACCTGACACAGGGCCAGGAGAGACTCCCATGCCCAGGAGAGCTCCCTGTGACCAGGAGAGCCTGACATGTGTCCAGGAGAGCTCCCCATGCCCAGAAGAGCCTCCTGCACCAAGGGGTGCCTGAAACGTAGAGGGGAAGAGCCACCCATGCCCAGGAGAGTCCCTCCACACCCAGGAGAGTCCCCCCACGCCCAGGAGAGCTCCCCACACCCAGGAGAGCCCGTCCATGCCTAGGAGAGCCCCTCCACGCCCAGGAGAGTCCCTCCACGCCCAGGAGAGCCCGGAGAAGCTGAGCCATTGCTGTGGCTCCCACTCCATGAACGAACACGGCTCCAACCACACACGGCTGCCACCGGAGCACGTCCGGGATGTGGTGATGCAGGGCACGGGAGGAGAGATCCCTTTGGCAGGAGAAGGGTCCTCCAAGGTACCTTCCAGGGAGTTAAGGCAACAGCTTCACCCCGACTCGTCTGCTCCCTGAGGCTGGGGCAGAGCAGAGCCGGGAGACTCCTGGCTCTCTGTGGCCACCATGAATCATCTCCCAGGGAGCACAGAGCTGCTTCCCCTCCCTCTCCAGTCCTGTGGGAGATCCCTGTGCTCACGCAGCCGCCTCCACCCAGGCTCTGCAGGGAGGTTGTGTGTGGCTCCTTCATCTCCTCCTCTGGGCCTCAGGGCTTGAGCAAGTCCCAGCCACGGCAGAGAAAACACAGCCTGGGAATCCATGGATCCCCTGCTCCCGGTTCCCTGCTGGGATCCCTCCTCCTTTACACACTCGGGTGTTTCCTGCTCCTGGGATCCCTCCTCCTTTACACACTCAGGTGTTTCCTGCTCCTCCTCTCCCCAGCATCACAGCCACGGCCGATCCCAGAGCACACTTTGCCCATCTCCTGGCAGTAGCAGCAGAATACCAGGGATGCACAGAATGTCTTTTTTTTTTTTTTTCTCCTTTTTTTCCTTTCTCTTTTGTTCCTTTCCTTTGAGTCCAGCACCTTGCTCTGGCTCCGTTCCTCTCCACTGAGGTCAGGTGTGAAAATCTTAGCAGCATCAGTTTGTGGACAAGCTCAGGGTTAGCCTGGTCAAGTGGGCTAAAAGGTTCAAAAAAATAGAATCTAGACTCAAAAACTAGTGAGAAATGCTAAAAGCACAGAACTCGATGGCCTCTAACAGGACCAGAGGTAAGTAAACACGACAGACTCCTTGAAACAGTGATGTACCTCACGTGCTGTTAATTTGTACAATGCCACCAATCTAAAAAGATCTAGGAAGGCCCAAAAAAAAAAAAAAATTAAACCAAAGAAAAAAAAAATTCCATCCATGATGCCTGACCATTAAATAAAATGAAACATCTTTTTTTTTTTTTCCTCTTTTCCTTTTCCTCCACAGCTTCCATCGCTTAACACTGATCAGGGCTGAGGGCCCTGCCCCATCAGCTATCCGTGTTTTTCTCGGCCTCTTTGGAATGGATGATGTACATGAAAGTCTGTTCGATGGTGAAGTCCGGCGGGAGGCTGCCCTTGTGCACCCCTATGTGCTTGCTCATGAGGTTGAGCGTGGAGCTGTAGTGGCCACACACGGTGCAGCGATACATGAGGGCTCCCGAGTGCGTCCGCAGGTGGCACTTGATGGTGGAGCGCCCGCGGAAGAACTTGTGGCACACCTTGCACTGGTACGGCTTCTCCCCGGTGTGGATGCGCCGGTGGTAGTTGAACTCGCTGGTGTGGGCGAACCTCTTGCCGCACACCTTGCAGCTGTACTTGCTGTTGCCTGGCTGGCTCTGCAGCGCCAGCTCTTCGCTCAGGAACTCCTCGGGTAGCTTCCTCTTGGGCAGCCCCTGAGGCTGCAGGCGCTCCCCGAAGCCTGCTCGGATGTCCAGGCTGCCTCCACACTTGTGCTGGCTGACGTGGTACCGGTAAGCTGCTTCCAGCTTGAAGCTCTGGCTGCAGAAGTGGCACTGGAAAAGAGCCTCCTCCACGTGCTGGTGCACAGCCAGGTGCTTCTCCAGGAGCTGCCGGTCCACGAAGCTGCTGGCACACACGGAGCAGGAGAAGACGGAGATGCCCAGGTGGGACAGGGCATGCCACAGCAGGCTGCAGAGGCTCAGGTGCCTCTGGTCGCACACGCCGCACGTTTGGCTCTTCAGGTTCACGTGCTCCAGCAGGTGGTTCCGGACCGTGTGGAAATCTTTGGCCAAGGGCTTCCCGCAGGCAGCGCAGGCCAGCTCGGGGCCAGGCCCTCCCCCAAACACAGCCACCTTCCCCGGCAGAGGGTCGCTGGGGTGGACGATGACGTTGTTGTCGAAGACTCCATCCCGCCGGTGCAGCGTCAGCTGCCACTGGGTGAAGAACTTGGTCTCGCACATGTCGCAGGAGAAGAGGAAGATGCCGATGTGGGACAGCACGTGAGTGACCCTGGAGTTGCGGTCCTGGAAGTGGGTCTCGCAGACTTTGCAGTTCCCGGTGAGCAGGTCCACGTGGTCCCTGGCGTGCTGGCGGATCAGCTGGATGTTGGGCTCCAGCACCTTCTTGCACACCTGGCAGGGCATGGCCTTGCTGTCCCGGCCGTCGCTCTCGAAGGCCAGCTCCTCCTCGCTGTCGTCGCTCAGCTCAATCACTTCCTCAGACGGGACCAGCTCCTCTCCAGCATCCTCAAAATGCAGCTCGGCCTCTCCCAAATCCTCCAGCTGGAGCTCATCCATCTGCTCGAATCCCTGCTCTTTGGAGTGGTCGCTGTTGCTGGGGCAGGAGTTGCTCCCCGTGGAGACATCCAGGGAGGGGTCAGCGGGGAAGAAGCCACCCTTGCTGTAGTCACCATTGCTCTGGGCCTTGTACTGAGGGCAGGAGCTGCCGGTGGTCTGAGCCACGACATTCCCACTGGGCTGGGCCCCCAGGCCCGTGACTGGAGCGAACTGCCCCGGATCTGACTCCTGTTCTGTCTTGGGGGGCTGCTGTGGGTGCATCAGGGGAAGAGCCTGGCTGGCCTCCCCTACAGGATTCCTGTCATCCTCTTTGTAGCTGCTGGCCACGTCCCCGTGCAGGAGGTAATTCCGCTCGGGGCCGAAGTGCTCTGCACCGCTCCGGATGTCACCCAGAGAGTGGCTCTGCTCCGAGGAGGTGCTGCTCAGCGGCCCAGCCCGGCCTTCCCCCACAGACAGGGCAGGCTGCTTGGTGATAGCTGAGCTCTCCAGGTCGGGGAAGGTGGAGTGACAGGCCTGCAGCAGGTCCTCCATGCCCAGCCTCTCCGCCACCTCATAGATAACACCCACATTGATGAGGTCGGTGAAGAGCTCCGAGGTGTACACGAAGCTCAGGATCTTCTCGAAGTTGGCTGGCGTGATGAAATCCACCACGTAGGTCCTGGCAGCGTCCAGCCCCGTGTTGAGGAAGAGGTTCTGGAAGTAGCCGGCGGCGCAGGCCAGCACGGCCTTGTGCGCGGCGAAGGATCGGGAGCCCACCAGGATGGTGACGTCGCACATGGTCTCGGAGAGCCGGCACTTGTTGAGTTCCTTCAGCAGGTTGTTGGGGTGGTTGGTGCTGTGCAGCTTGATCCTCATGCCCATCTTAGCAGCTGCTTAAAAGCCCCTTCTCCTGGTCAGCTCGGCCTTCACGCTTTCATCCGCGGTGGGAGCAGGAGGTGTTGGGCAGCCAGGAACTGGCAGGGCAAGGGGCTCTGGAGAGGGGAAACGCAAAAAATGTTATCATTTAACAAACAAAGCCACACCATTCTGGTCATATTTTCCACTTTCCACCTTTCTGAGGAGCCACGGAGCAGCTGCTCGGCTGGAGATGGACTAAAACTGCCTTGTCACCTCACAGACCGACTTTTTTGGGAAGTTAAAGGCTGGATGTGCAAAGGAGCAAAGTCAAAAACAAAAAGACACTGACTCTCAGAGGCAGCCTGAAGGTCCCACTGCTGCTGGAGCAGGGACAGAGATCCTGCTGACTCTGAGACCCAACTGGAGCCTGTCCCAGACATCTCCCCTCTTCCCGAGCTGGGGATGAGGCTTCTCTCCAAAGAGATGCCACTCAGGCTGGACACGCCAGTTGAATTTGCTTCTAGGTCTCCTCCAGCCGCAGCCACTTCATTCCTTCACTTCAGATTCCACCTGTGCCCACAAGGAGACTTCAGGCTCCCAGGTGGGATTCTCCGCATTCCAGCCTTGTGGATTCCCCTGGGATTTCTTGTCTGCTCTAATGGAGCCCACAGCACCTCTCAGATTCCCCGGCTGCCACCACACCTGTCCCACAGCACCAGCCATTCCCCCTGGTGTCCTCCCACCTTGTCCCCCTGTCCCACTCACAGATGCCCCAGCAGCTCTTGGAACTCCACGAACTTACCCAGGGAGCTCTATCCCTAATTCCCCTATTCCTAATTCCCTGCCTTTCCCTCGCTGGGACAGGGAACAGCGAGCTCAGAAGGCAGCAAAGAGCGAGAGTTTGGAAGAGGCTGGAGCTGCCCCAGCCCCAGCTCCGGAAAAAACCAGAGGGGCAGAGGACGGGCTGATCTCCCCGGGATGCGGAGGGATGGGGGAAACACCACCGGGC
>VZRF01015013.1:3278-26768 GCA_013396875.1 Vireo altiloquus
GGAAGGGAAGGGAAGGGAAGGGAAGGGAAGGGAAGGGAAGGGGAAGGGAAGGGGAAGGGAAGGGAAGCTCTGCAGACCCAGCACAGAACACTCTGTGTTCACAGAGTGACACCCAGAGAGCTCTGTGAGTGCTTTCAATGAGATTTCACCCTCACAGAGCACTGCTGATGTAATCCCAGATGGATCCATTGATGCCAAACTCATTTTTCATCCAGGGACCCAGGTCAGCTCCTCCCAGCCGAAAATCCTTCAACAACCCATCATTACTGATGTGCAGCACCCTGGGGCTGGGCTGGCCTGGCTGTTTCCATTCCCCTCTCAGGCACGACTTTGCTCAAGGGCACACCACGAGATAGCAGAACTTGGCACGTGTTCCCTGACTCCAGACTCGTTTCAGCCTCCTGGTCACCTTGTGTTGCCATGGCTGCACAGGCCACTGGGAATTCACTCCCTTGCTTTTATTGCAGTTTTGCTTTGGAGGGTCCGAGGCCTCAATCATCTGGGACTTGATTCCCCCATCTCCTTCACACCACAAGGAGTTGCAGAAGTCCTTCCTCTGATGGATTCCCACCTGTGCTGTGGATACATGGAGGATTTAATGGTAGATTTATGGTCCAGGCAGGTGTGTGGAGTCTCCCTCTCTGGAGGCATCCCAAACCCACCTGGATGCATTCCTGTGCCACCTGCTCCAGGGGACTGTGGCAGGACATCTCCCTCTCCCATGGCTGGGGCATTTGGAAGAGATAACTCAGACCAGATTAATGGCCCAGAGAGGAGCCAGAGAGCCCTGCAGGAGCCAGAGAGCCCAGAGAGGAGCCAGAGAGGAACCAGAGAGCCCAGAGAGGAGCCAGAGAGCCCAGAGAGGAACCAGAGAGCCCAGCAGGAGCCAGAGAGCCCAGAGAGGAGCCAGAGAGCCCAGAGAGGAGCCAGAGAGCCCAGTGAGGAGTCAGGGACCCCATAGAGGAACCAGAGAGCCCTGCAGGAGCCAGAGAGCCCTGCAGGATCTCACCTCCAGGTCCCTGAGAGCCTGGAGCCAAGACCCAGTGCACATCTTGCTGTGAGGAGAGATGTGGGAAGAGATAAAGGAAAATAAGCATAGGTGACCAAGAGACACAGTTTTTATGTCTAATACAAGCCCACACAATTATCACAGAGCAGAAGTCTCTTACACACTAATTTGGGAACGTGGGGGGAGATTTCTCCCTGGAGCAAAGCACAACTCCAGCTCACTTCCCTGGGGATTGAGAGAGGATTTCTCGATGTGTTCTCCGTCAAAGAATTGGATGGTAAGAAAGACTGGATCCTAAATTACACTATTTCTTAGCCAGCTGTAATTGTAATGGTACCTTTAATTCTGTGTGTATTAGTGCTGCTATTCCAGTACTCCCTTTTTGTCTTACCCCTGTGTAGTAAAAATGTGTTTAAGTCTTATGTCTGTTAGTTTTGTCTATTAATAAATAATCCATTTTATTTATTAATAAATAAATAAAGCCATTATTAAAGAACTTGCAAATCAGAGTGGATATTGGGGTGCTGCCCACCTCAATCCAGCTACTGCCTGCTGCTAGAGGCCTGGGCAATAGGCAAGGGCTGATTTCAACCTACATCACCCATTCATGATAGTGACCCAGCCTTGGACGATCTCCAGAGGGCTCTTCCAATCTCAACTGTCTTGGGATTCTGTAAACTCCTGGGATCTTTCTGCTCCTGGAAAAGCAGCACCAGTCTGGTGAGCAGAGGACTGGTTATGAGGATTAAAGAGTGGGAGCCAAATCCCATCGCTCCAAATTTCCCCCTTCTCCCCCAGCTCTCTATGCTGCCTGTGGTGCCTCAAGGTCTGGAGTGTCCCTAGGGCCACTTGTGGTCACCTGTCCTGGCTGTGTCCCCTCCCAACTCCTTGTGAATCCCAATCCACTCCTGGTGGGGTGAGGAGCAAAGAAGGCCTTGGCTCTGTGCAGCTTTGATGAAAACATCCTGTTGTTATCCACACTGCTCCCAGCACAAATCCCAAACAGCCCCACACCAGCTACCAGGAAGAAAATTAACTTTATCCCAGCAAAATCTGGTAATTTTTTTCCCTCCTTCCCTCCCCAAGCCTCACTTAAGTTTCAATCCAGCAGCAGCTCTTTATTTTCTTTTAAATGTCAAACAATTCATCATTTTGCACTTTGCCCATTCCCCGTGAATTTGAAGGTTTTATTGGGACTCTGTAATGTCAGCCCAGGACAATGCTCAGTGATTACCCCAAACAATGTGGTTCCTGTCACCCTGCCTGGTTTTGGCTGCAGGCTCTGGAGAGCTGCACGAGTGCCCTGGCTCTGTCTCTGTTATCACACTCACCACAAACCCCTGGATTCAAACACACGCTGGACAGTTCTTTGCTTTATTATCCCAGTCTCCTGTCACCAATCCACACTGGAAGCTGCCCTGCAGGTCTCAGGCAGAATGGTGATGGGAAATCTGTCCCAAAATCAGCTGGATACAGATGCCAAGGGCGACCCCTCCGAAGGGCCACAGGGAAAAGTTGGGAAAGGAGCACCTTCATTTTCCTGAATGATGCTCTGAGAGCTCAGAACAGACCCAACAGGCAGGATCTGGAATTATTTGGATAAATTGTGTTTTTCTTCCCCATCCGTGGTCAGAATGAAGGTATTCCAGGCAGCCTGGCCCTGGCAAAACCAGCAGCTCCTCATGGGAGCGTGGCAGGGGTCAAAGCTCCTTGGAAATGCAGCAGTGGCCATCCCAAAAACCAGGAATGCCTAAGGATTGTCAGGGGAGAGGTGTTCTTCTCTGGACCCTGACTCCTGGTCCGGCTGTGTTCCTTGTTTCAGTGTCCCATGTCCTGAAAAGATGAAATGAGGCTTCTTTCTGCTGTTTCAAAGCTTGTTTATTTTTTGTTCTTATCAAAGTTTCAGAGGCACAGACTGTGCTGTGACCTCCAGGAACACGAGGGCAGAATGGCAATGGCTACCCAAAGCAGGTAGCTTTTATATCTATTATCAACCACTTAGAAAATTTTACGTATCTTATTTTGTTCCCAAAACCAGTGAATATCAACCTCACTGACATGTCTCCTCTACACTAAATTCTATCTACCAATTAACAAACCACAGGAACTCATGTCAGAGAAGAAAGGAAGAGAGGGAGAAGAAAGAAGAAGATGAAGAAGAAGCAGCCAACACCCTAGAACCTCCATGTTGGTTCTATATAATATATATAGCAAAACCGAAAAACTCCAACTCCACACTCTGTGCTGCACTAAACAAACATCTCATTCCTTTGGTGCTCTCAGCTCACCCAGAATTGGGGGTAAATNTTGGGTCAGGAGGAGGGACAGGGCTGCAGTGTGGGAATGTCCTGCAGATCTGGTGTGAAACAGCATCTGGAACATTTGGAAGTGGCCAGGAAGGATAAGGGGCAGGAAAACACCAACCCAGCACTGAACACTAGCAGCTCCATCCTGTGATTTACTGAGCAATTTGCAGGTCCAGCTCCATTTCTCTCACTTTGGAAACATCCAGTTTCCTCAGTGTGAGGGGCTTGAGATGAAGTAGGGAAGAACATTCCAGAGCTTTTCCAGGTGGAGATGTCCCTGCATGGAGCAGGCTGCAGCTCCTCTGCAGTCATTACCCCCAGACCCACACGTGCACCCACACACACACTGATTTTATTAAGCCATTCCATGCAAGGATTTTATGTATGTATATATATTTTTTTTTATTTGGAAAACTTCAGAGTGCTGTTTTTTCACACGCAGTAAAGTTGGTTTTGCTGAGATTCATTAGTCCCCTTTCCCCCTGTGTGTAAATGGATCTCTCTCAGTTATGCAATGCAAGGGTACACAACCATGAAAAGTGCAGAGCCAGCCAAAAAAAGCATTGTTCTGAACTCGGACGTGTAAAATATTCATATTCAATAATAAAAAAATAAAAAACCCCAGCCCTTAATAAAAAATTCACGGCGTAAAATGTGCATTGTCCTCCCATCCCCAGGGCTGCAGCCCTTTCCAGCCCAGGAGTTTTCACTGCCTTGTTGGACTCGATTAATTCCAAACCAATTCACCGGCAGACATCCCAGGATTAGGTGCCGAAACAGATTCTGATTTCTCGGAGGGCATTGGATCCATGGCTGCAGGAACAGCTGCCAGGAGCTGGGGCTGCTCAGAGCACCAGGGCTGTCCCTGTGCTGGTGGCACATCTGGGCACCGATGCCACACGTGGGCATGGACACAGCCAGGAGAGCTCTTCCAGCAGGATTTGCATCCCCTCGTTAGCCCTCTGTCTTAATGAGCAAATTCCCAGGGGCTAACGGGGCTGAGTAGCTCCCTGGGGAGGAGGGAGAGCACTGGGAGCACCCTGAGGTGTCCCCATCCCTCTTGCCCTGCAGAGCCTCCCGTGGAGCTCTGCCCCAGGGAAAAGGAATGGAATGATCCTGCTGTGCCAGAGGGAAGCAGAGACAAGTGGAAAGAACCACCTGGCTAAAGGTTTCAGCAGAGCCAGGGGCACTCTCCAAAATTCCCTTCCCTGGGAGCAGGGACAGGACCCAGGGAATGGCTGGAGCTGTGCCAGGGGGATTTAGGTTGGATTTTGGGAAAGGTTCTTCCCCCTGAGGGTGCTGGGCACTGCCCAGGCTGCCCAGGGAATGGGCACAGCCCTGAGACTGGGGAGTCCAGGAGCTCCAGAGCTCCAGGAGTGTTTAGATACCACTCCCAGGGATGCACAGGGTGAGAATGTTGGGGTGTGAGTGCAGGGCCAGGAGTTGGATCCATGATCCTGTGGGTCCCTCCCAGCTCAGCATATCCTGACTCCATGATTCTGTGATTTAATTCAGATTTTTCTGCATCCCCACCTGGTGTGTGTGTCCCAGGGGGTGACACAGAAGCACAGCCCAGGACAGGACAGAGGAGATTGAGCAGCATCACCCAGGGCTGGAACTAAACCACCAGACCCTGCTCAGCAGGTGCCCAGAGCTGCTCTTGTGTCATTAAAAGCCACTAAGCAGGACCCAGGAGCCCAGCACTGGAGGGGAATATTAAAGTGTTATTATGAACGTTGCTAAAAAAAAAAAAAAGAGGAGTCAGGAACACAAGGAAGGGCTGTGGCACTTCAATTTTCTGAAGATATATGGGAGAGAAGAATGAGAAACTCCAAAAAAAACCAACACTTGGGATGTTTCTTTTATCTAAAGTATAACCAGCTCGATGTTTTACACAGAGAGAGTCCCAGAGAGCGTAAATCAGGGGATGGAAGAGATGTTTTAAAAAGGCCTCCAAATATAATTTCTTTACCTCCCACGTTCTCAGGCCAAATATTTTAAATAGAAAAGCATGTGGGACAAAGAGCGTGGATATTATCCATGTCTTTAAGGACCATTCCTGGCAAGGTGATTTGTTCTGTGTCCCCAGTCTGATATTTATAAACAAGGAAAAGCAAGCAGAGGAGGAAAACTCAGAAAAAATCTGATGCTGGGAAAGCTGTGAGCACAAGTGACAGTATGGGAATAATAAAAAGTGCCGTGATGTGACAGCCATCAGTCATCCCTGGGATTTTTGGGGGGAAAAAAGGAGCTGAAATTGTTCTTTCTCAGTGCTGTTGGGTGTCAGATCTGAGCCACAGCACTGGGATGCCTGGAAGGGAACTGGGAGAATGAAGTGGAGGAAACTGGGAGGATGAAGAGAACTGGGAGAATAGAGTGGAGGGAACTGAGAGGATGAAGGTAACTGGGAGGATGAAGGGAACTGGGAGAATGAAATGAAGGAACTGGGAGGATGAAGTGAAGGGAACTGGGAGGATGGAGTGGAGGGAAGTGGGAGGATGAAGTGAAGGAAACTGGGAGGATGAAGTGGAGGGAACTGGGAGAATGGAGTGGAGGGAATTGGGAGGATGAAGGGAATTGGGAGGATGAAGTGAAGGAAACTGGGAGGATGAAGTGGAGGGAACTGGGAGGATGAAGTGCCCTCACTGGCTTTGGATAAAATCCCATCATCCCCATCCCAATTCAGTACACCCATCTCCATCCCCTGCCCCTCAGTGCTCCTGCAGCCTCTGGGAATTTCCTGCTTGTTTTACCAGGAGTCTCTCCCTGAGAACAGAGGGGAACTTAGCAGTGTCAGAAGCATTTCTCCCCCTGAGGTTTCCCAGACAGCTCAGATCAAGTGTGACCCTGCTGATGTCAGAGGCTCAGACTGACCCAGGAGCCCCCCGGCCCTTGTAATGCAGAGGAGCTGAGGAGATCTGCAAAGATTCAGCCCCTCAGATCCTTTGCTACCCTGACAAATCCAAGTGGAAATAGAGGTACTGCCAAAGCTGTTCCATTCCCGGATTCCTACGGAAAACAGCATTTTCAGCACGGCAGAACAGGGGAGCGGCGCTGGTGGTCTGATGACACCATCTGAAGGACTTCCAGCCAAAATAATATGGATTTCCTGGAAGCACGTCCCCCCAGAGGAAGAAATCGTGGATTTTGGAGGTATCCAAGACAACAGCCCAGATGCTGATTCCAGCTCTGCTGCTGCAAAGCCACTGCCTTCCGTGGATTGATTCAGAGCCGTGGGGTTTTTACTGCTGAGATCATTGTTCCTTTATGAGGGGAGGGATGGATCCCTGCATGTGCAGAATGCCTGGATAACCTCCAGCTCGCAGCCTCGGAAGTTACATTTCCAGACCCATCAGGGGCTTTCCAGGGCAAGTCACCAACATCTGGATTCATCCCATCTGACCTCTACAACTAAACCGAAAAGCTTTAAATTCTGATTAAGACAAGGGAGAGAGACAGACTTCACCTGCACATGAGCTGCTGAGCTTTTATCATCTCCATTTATTGAAAATAAAAATTTTTGGGACTTGGTTCCTGATTTATTTGTCTTCTTTATGGGCACTGGTAGAACTGATAGTGCTGAAATGCTGTGGAAAAGATGAAATCCACTTTCAGAGTGAGATTATTTTTGTTGTTGGAAGGTTCTACCTGAAAGCTGGAAGAAATGAACAAACGAAAATGTTACTGAGGATATTTAAGAGTGAAAAGAGATGTGGTCAAAGATCCCAGCAGTGAGCAGAATTAACTCAGCCCTAATTCCCAGTGCCAGACCCCCAAAATCTCCAGTCCAGGCTACCAAAGTCATTTAACAGCAATTCCATCAGTCTGAGCCATGTCCAAAGGTTTTAATCCCAGTTTATGTTTACCAGGAACTGTCTGTGTCATGAGCAACTGAATGTGTGGGGTTGTTCCTTCAGAGGCCACAGGAGTGATTAAACCCAACAATAATCCATGAAATTACATCAGATTTTTTTTTTCTCCTCGCATGTCCCAAGGAATTCCCCAACTCCAAACCCGTTCCAACTGGCACCATCCTGCACTTGAGCTCCAATATCAGTGGAGTCTGTGATGGTTCCAATTTTTCTGGTGAGGGATTACATTAAATCCAAATAATTCATTCCATGGGGGATTACAGACCCACTCTGGTTTCAAACATTCCCATCCAGGAGTGAGGAACGTCTTGGGTGTCTGTCCCTTCCTTGGTTGTGACAGATATTTATCTTATCCAAGCATAAATCCATTTCTTTAATTTAATTCCTGATAATTAAATTCCTAAAGGAAGCTGATGGAACAGCCCATTGTAAATTCAGTCTTTGTATCTTGGCTGAATTCCCTTGGATTACTAATTCCACATAAATTATGTGACCCAGTGCTCCCCATTTCAGTGACTGAAATGCTTCTGCCTGAGATAAAAACTCGCCTGGAGGAACTGTCTGGCCCTGATGGAGGTGGCTCCCATTTGAGGGGTGAATTGCTGCTGATTAACAAAAGCCTGGATCAAATGTCCATGCTCAAAAATCAGGATTTTCTGTTCCACCACCAGAGCCTGCTTTGGGGATTTTCTTTGGCAGGGGAGTTTAGAGCAGGAAAATAGGAAATGAACTGGAAAAATTTGAAGACTACAGCAAACAAGAAAATCCTGAAAGGAACACACTCTGGAGATCCACCCCAGCCATTAATAATATGGAAAGATTTCCTTAGGAAAAGGGAGAAGGAGGAGAGGAAGGAAGAAAGGATGTGCAAGGAGGAGCAAGGGTGTGCATGGGATAAAAAAATCCTGAATTAAACCCCACACTTCTGGTTACAGATCATGAAATCAAAGATTCACAAAACCATTTATGTTGGAAAACACCTCCAACCTTTGGCCAATCTCCACCTTGTCCCCAGCCCAGAGCTCTGAGTGCCACCTCCAGGCCTTCCTTGGACACCTCCAGGGATGGAGACTCCAAACCTCCCTGGGCAGCCCCTGCCAAGGCCTGAGCACCCTTTCCATGAGGAAATTCCTGCTGGAAGATGTCCCATGGGGTCAGAAAGGGCTGTAGGGGCTGCATTGCTGGAGACTGTGTGGGGCTGAAGGTGCTCAGGGAGATGCTCCAAACCCAAACCATGGCAGGAGCAGCTCCCCTGCACCAAGGCCTGCAAACAAAGCAAATTAAGTTTGTTCAGGACACCATGGTCACCTAAGGAAGGAATTTTTCCTGATGGAGAAACCCCTTTTGCCCTGTGCTGAGGAGCACCTTGCAGGGGGGAGCAGCCCCCAAAATAAGGGGGCTTTATTTCAGAGAGGGCATCATCTTCCATTCTTCCCCTCCTTCTTCTTCCCCTTCCCAGCCCTCAGCTCCCTGTGGCCACTCAGGCCCTGCTGAAGGAGCCAAAACCCCAAAACCCCTCTGTGCAGGGGTGGCACCTGAACCCCGACACCCACAGGGCCCCAAGCTTGGGGACAGCCTTGCCCCTGCCTCAGGGTGCTGTCACCCACCCTGACAGGGCCCAGGGAAAGGCAGAGCCCGGCAAATTATCCTGGAAAAAGGAAAATCAGGCTCTGTCCCCTCTCCCCTCCCTGCAGCATGCAGCTGCTCCCTCATCACTGCCACCTCCCCCCAGCACGGTGGCCCTCTGAAGGTCCCTGGTAGCCACAGAGCCTTGTGACATCAAACACTTCTGGCTGCTGTCACCTACAAGCACTGCTCTCAGCTCAATACGTTTTTGCCTGGAAATTGTTTTCCCCTTCCCTGTGCCGCTCTGGAGGTGACTGTCTGTGCTTTTGTGTCACTTCTGAGGTAGAGAGCAGCCCATTAAACCTCCCACCACAGCAAAACCCGAGCAGAGCAATTTAAAACCCCTGGGTTTTTTTGCAAAAAGTTTTTGCACCATTATGTCACATCCTATACATCAGAATTTGCTGGGGAAAAGTTGTTTTAGGGTTTTTTTAAAATTTCTTTTCAGTGTTCCTGCTCTCTCCTGCAAATAGAAACATCAGCAGGTTGAATGACCTGAGGGTTTACGTATTTCCAGGGTAGGTGGGAGGAAGTTCAGCCCTCATGCTCACAAAACATTCTGAGCATTGGAAATATAATGAGCATTAATGAGTATGAAATAGAGACCCTTTGGGATCCATAACTGTTAACTCAGCTGTCCCAGAGTCCCCAAAGCTGCCACAATTCCCTTTCCCAAGTCACCACAAGCACATGGAGGGGAGGAGGAGCTGTGATTTGAGTGACCTAGGATGAGCTTTGCATACCCCTGGAATCACTGACAGCTAAAATCCATTAATGCTCTGTCTTTTGTCTTGGTGAGCTGAGGTGTTTCATCATGTGGGGTTTTTCTCTCTCTTTCATGGAATAAGTCTCAGTTTCTCAGGACACACATCAGGGATCTCTCCAGTCAGTCAGTGTGCTTGGAGAATCACCGAATCATGGAACGGTTTGGGGTGAAAAGGAGCTTAAAGACAACCTCATTCCACCCCCGTGTCATAGGCAGCGACAACTTCCAGGTTTCTCAGGCAGAATTTTTCCCTCCTGCTGTTCAAACACTGACAAAACCATGAAGGAATTCCCTGCATGGACAAAGGAGCTGCCCCAGGTGGAGCAGCCACCACATGTGGTGCTGCCCTGGACAGCGAGAGGCTTTTTCTTGTTTTTCACTTTGTCTGGGAAGGTTTTCTGCTCGTGGCCTCCTCCCTGCACCCACCCTGAGCTGGAGGCTCGCCATCCTCTCTGAGATCTTTATCTGATTTGGGGTGCTGAACTGGAGGCTGGTTCACAGCTCCAGGGAAGAGAATCAGACTCCTCATACCCCAGTCCTGGTTTATATCCCTGGTTTGTGCATCTCCACAGCATCCCTAAAGTTTACACTGAGGAAATCCCTGGTGGGTGACAGGCACCAGCAAAGGCCGGGGTGGTTCTGGCAGGAGGCTTTGCAATGTTTGTGGGGTTTTTTGCTGTGTTAAAATAAAATTTAGGAGTTTTGGAGTCCCTACTCCGCTGGCACAGAGGTCAGGCTGGGATGGGGCTGGGGGAGAGGTTTGCTTCAAATTCATTCATCTCCCCCAGGCTGGTCGGGGCCTGGCATGGATGCCAGGAGAAATATCTGCAGAGGAAGAAGGAAACAGCAGGTGCAGCCCTTGTAAGGAGGAGAAATCCCATTTCTTTTCTAAAAAATGAGAAATACAGGAAGCATCGAGGCTAGAAGGAAACTGAAGGAAAAGTGGGAGCAAGTGGAACTCCAGAACTGATACAGAAAGGGATTTGAGAAAGCGAGATTCCTGCGGAGGCCTCAGGCCGGAGTGCTTCGGGTTTGGGGTGAAACGTGGTGCATGTGCAGCAGTTTGGGCCAGGAAATGAAGGTGACAGTGTCTGAAAAGCCAGGTGACAATAATGAATGGCTGAAACGATAACAGACAGCAATAATTAGTGCCAAGCTAACGAGCAAACCCTGGAGAGCACAGCAGGTTCTCCCGCAGTGCCTCAGTGTCCCCTGAGCGGCTCCGGTGCCACAGGACTGCTGCTGGCACCACTGGTGCCCTCTGGGTTGGTTATTTTGGGACTCGTGGCTCCAGGTGGGATCTTGGGACAGCTCTGTGGGGAGCAGAGGGAGGACTTGGTGATTTCCAGCCAGGGGAATGACAGTGATTACCTGAGGGCAAGGGAAGGAGCTGTGCCCAGACAAGCAGAGAGGCTCTGGGTGCTCTGTGGTGCTGAGGGAGCTGCCGAGGACAGCCAGGTGCCTTCCCTCCCTCCTTCCCTGTGGATAACTCCCAGAAAAGCTGAATAACTTCATATTGTGTGTGTCACAAAATTTGCAATTTCTACTTGATGGCCACTGGCACTAACCTGGAAGTTTTTATGATGCTGGAGGGCAAATGGCACCTGAGCCAGGGTCCTGGAACACAGAGCGGAGGAAAACTGGTCGCAAACTGGGTGAAAATCATCAGGAATTTTCCTTTCTGGAGAACCCAGCCGTGTTTGAGCTGCACATTCATCTGCTTCTGTTAAAGAAACACACAGCTGCTCTCTGCCTGCATTTATTGTTTAATTCATTCATGCTGCTTGCTGGAAACACCATCGTTAAAGTCCTTCTGGGGCAGAGTTTGCTTTAAAGAAAACTCTCCATGGAAAAGGCTTTCCTTTAAATTTAGTACAAAAGAAAAGCCCAACCAGTTTTATTTATAGATCAGGGCATGAGAGATTTTCAGTGCTCAAGCCAGTGCTCTATCTCTGTTTCTCCCATAAAAACATGGTTAGCATTTTTCTCATCCTACCAGAACAAAATTCTTTTATAGAGCTTTTTTTTTTTTCCCCTTGCTAAAATGCAGCCACTTGAATGAGTGACAAAAAAGTACTGGATTTACTCACTGAACGATTTCGTGAGTTGTGATTCTGCTCTTGGGTGACGTGAGCTGGGTTTTGGTTGTTCTTTAATAGATCATCTCTTCCTTCTGTGGGTTTGGGACAGTTTATATACCTAAGGTTGTATTTCCCAGAGATCTGTATCAGATGTGTGATAAATTTGGGAGTGTTATTAATATAGAAGCATCCAGAATTTCCTTGTGGAATATCTGCTAGTAGGAGCAGTGGGAAAATGAATAAATGGTGAAATAGATCTTTGACTTTCCAACAACCTGAGTCATTTAATGAACAATTTCATATCAGTTTGTGTTTAATGGGAGGGAGAAATGTTAAATTTGGATTTTTGGTGAATGGCAACACTGCCAACACATTGATGTCTATTTATTCACAGTAAAATGCAGAATTTTGGAGGTCTTTAAATAAAGTGATGGTTTTCCATTTCCTGGTGAAGGTGGGTGGTGGTAACCAGGTCCAGCAGTAAAAATGGAAGGTTACTGAGCAGAATTCTCACCTGCTTTGCTGGCAGGGCTTTCACAGAGCTCAGTGTCAGCTCAAAAAGAGCTGCAACTCTTAACTGCTTACAAAAGAAGTTGGGGACAATGGCTGCTTATTCCCTTGCTAATATTTTGAAATTTTTCCATTTTACTACTTTCCAGTAATTTTGCAACCCTTATTGTGCCCTGCTAGCCCATATCTAGTGGCTGACACAATTAAGAGTCAAATTTTTCACAGCCTGGATGGTTCCCTCTGCTGAGTTCTGTGACAAAATCACTGATTATGACTCAACTTCCCTTCGAAACGTTCAATGTTTTTGTGATCTGCAATCGAGTCACATTCTGGGTTGCTTAAGAGTGGAGTTAAAAAGCTTTTAGTAATAATTTTATACTAAAAAATATTCCTCATATGAAGCAGTGCTGTCCCTTATAATGCATCCAAGGAGCTGCAAGTGTCCAAGGCCAGGCTGGACAGGGCTTGGGGCACCCTGGGATAGTGGGAGGTGTCCCTGCCCGTGGCAGGGGTGGGGTGGGATGGGCTTTAAGGTCCCTTCCACCCCAAAGCAGTCTGGGGTTCTGTGAATGGGCAGATGCTGAATGCAGGGACTGCTCTGATTTGAGCCATTTATTGAGAAAGCCATGGCTTTGTGGAATGAGATGTCTGAGACCCTGCTGTGGGAAATCTGGGGTGGAGCTGGGGAGGAAGCCTGGTCTGGCTGTGGAAATGGGGGGTGTGGGGAGCATGTTTGGGTCACTGGAGCCACCACTGTGACACCACTGGGCTGCAGCCCCAGCAGTGACAACCTCTGAGCTGGGGGTGTGACTGCCAGAGTGGCTCCAGGTCAGATAGAGAAGTTCCCTTAACGTATTTAAATCATTGTATGGATGATCTCACTCCATTATTTTTCAAGGAGCTTCTCAGTTCACTCTATTTAACTTTATAATTCAGAGAAATGAAATAATTTCCCCATCTCCCTTGTACCAAGGGAGCAAAGCTGCAGCTGAGTGGCAGTGAAGCAGCTCCTGATGTGTGCCAGGGCACTGGAAAGATCCAAAATGAGAACAGGAGGAGGTCTGGAGGTGTCTGTCAGGACAGCTGAGTGTGTGTGGGTGGGATGTGCCTGCCTGGGCCATCTCTGCTGTTCAAAGGGGATTTGTTCTCCAAGCAGGAGCTCTGTCCAAGCATCCTGCACAGCTTTGTTATTGTAGCAAGGGTAAAAGCCACCTACTCACACCTATAACACATTTTACTCCTGTATTCTTTCACCAGAGAGTCTGGAAGTTGCCCTTCCAGCAGCAAGTGGGCAACTTGGGCACAGGAAATGAATGAAACAGGATTCTAAGGGGAAGGCCTGATACAACAAGATGTCTCTTCCATCAAATGGCTTCGAGTTTGCAGCTTGCTCTGCTGCTTTTTTATAAATCACTTCATCCTTTATTCAGAAACCTGACTTCCTTCTACCAGCATGGAATCCCAGACTGGTTTGGGTTGGAAGGGTCCTTAAAGCTCATCTCTTTCTGTGAGCAGGGCAGGGACACCTTCCACTATCCCAGGTTACTGCAAGCTCCGTCCAACCTGGCCTTAAACACTTCCAGGGATGAGGCATCCACAGCTTCTCCGGGCAACCTGAGCCAGAATTATTCATCCAGCCTTTTGTCTGCCCCACGTGTCAGTGTAACATTTTATTTTCAGTGCCAGCTGTAAAAGCCCTCCTCTCACACAGGATGTAAACCTCTGCTTTCGGGGTTTTTTGACAAGGAGTAGTGAGAGTGTCTGGCGCTTTCCAACCCAT
Organism: Vireo altiloquus; assembly: GCA_013396875.1. Classification (NCBI taxonomy): domain Eukaryota; kingdom Metazoa; phylum Chordata; class Aves; order Passeriformes; family Vireonidae; genus Vireo; species Vireo altiloquus. The sequence continues at coordinate 17,229 of VZRF01015013.1, forward strand.
TCCTTCCCCAAAGGTTCTGCTCTTTCCTCTGTTTCAGCACAAGTCTTCCCAGGAATGAACCCAGTGGAACATGAGTCACTGCAGGAACCAGCGCTTGGGCGAGGTGGGCTCCTGGCTTATAAATGGCACAATTGTAGATACAGGAGTGCAAGGCCTGCTCTGCTTGGAAAGCTGGCTGGAAAATAGCAGTCATGAGGTAGACAGGCATTTATATTCACAGGAACCATTGGCTATTTTGTATATATTTGCATTTCATTTTCTAACCACACTTTCAGAGCTCGGTTTTTACCTATTCATTGATGAGCTTATCATGGGCTGCACCTCACAACAGAAGTGTGGCATCCCCGTGGGGCTGCCACAAGCTCTCCTTTGGCCAATTTCTGGGCTAAAAAGCCACCAGCAAGGTGGAAAAACCTGATGAGCTCCCTGCTAAAGGTTTGATGAATTCTTTAATTCATAGAAGTATGGTCTGTGTGGAACTTGGGGTGTCTGAATGCAAAGAGCAGAACTCTGGTGGTGTTTGGCCATCACTGTTTCAACCCAAATCTCTGAAAGGAACGAGTAGTTTGTTCTTCCACCTGTAGACAAACCCCACAATAAATGTGCATTTGTTGCTGGAGAAAGGTTTCTCTCTCAATTAAAGCTTCTGCTCGTTCCTGGGGGTGAACAGAGTCCCCCTGCCATGGGGGAAAGCTGGGGAGGAAACATTGGGGTGGCTTCAAGAGTTTTCACCTTCTCTGTGCAAATGAAACCAAAACCTTGCCCAGTTCAACACTGAAACTGTGGGGAAAGGAGAAGCAGGGTTTAGCAGCCAGAACACAGGGATGGATCTCTGTGATGTGTAAATTTTGTCTTTCACCTTCCTTGAGCTCTGAGCTGTCCTGTCCTGTCGTGGATGGTGTTGTCCTGCGTGTGAGAGCCTTTTTGGCTCAGCAGTAATCTGCAGTTGATGTGATATTGGGGAGAGAATATATTTCTCCAAGCATTATTTTCCAGGGATTAAAAGCCATTTTTAAAGGAATTCCCACCTCGTTCTAACCCATAACCACATTTGAGAGGTTATTAGTGGGACAGCAGTACACGAAAAGGGGGGACACGAGGTGATCCAAAGGCTTGCCTGGTGGAATTCTCCTCAGTTTGGCGAGCTCTGCCCAAGGAATGAAGTTGACTCATTCTTCCTGGATGCAATCCACCTCTCATGGAAATCGATGGAATTCTTTCTGCTGCGTTTTTAACACATGTTCTTACAGTTACTTTCTCCAGCAAGCCCTCGTTTGTAAATCTACATGAACTCTTGGTTCCCTGCGGTTAAAAATATTATTTTTTCGGTAGTGATGGACCAGTCACTCCGAGACTCCCGTAAATACTTTCCCATCTCTGGTTATGATCTGCAGAGCCGAGCACAGGAGCTCTTTGTGCTCTCTGCACTTACACGATTTCATTGATTCCGCCTTTAAGGTCAGCGGGGAGAGTCCTGCCGGTGGGTTAGGGGGGGTCCCCAGCATCGGGGCTGTCCCCCGTGGGGCGGACCGGGGGTCCCGGGGGGCTGGGCTGGTCCCTCCGCCCGGGCAGCGCTGCCGCAGCCTGGGGAGCGAGTCCCTCCCGCTGCCCGGTGCGTTCCCCGCTCCCTCGGGAGCCAGGGATGACGGCGACATCACCTCACACCCCATCAGGTTTTTGCCTTCCCCCCCCGGCCCGTGAGTTATGCTCTGAACTGCCTTTTTAAAGATTTTTTTTTTTTTTTTAAAGCTGCTTTGTATTAAATGAATAAAATATGTGCGTGTCCCGTCGGGTCCCTGTTCGCTTCCATTCCGCCCCTTTATAAAAAGGAGTTAATCAGGAATGAGTTGCCACTGGCTTTTTGCAGTTTATCACGTTCCCCAGAGGAGTTTTACATCCTCAGCCCACTGGATCATCATCTTTAAATCCTAAAAAGAAAACTCTGGGTGTGTATGGGGGTGTTTGAATGCAGAGATCCCGGCGCCTTGTAAACAGGTTTTTTCTTCCAAACCCAGTAAAAATTTAGGTTTGCGTTTATTTTATGCTCTCACAGATGCTTCTGGTATCAAAATGTCGCCGCTTTAATTTGTTCAGCTGTGGAAGAACTGCGTCTGTCCAGCCCCGAGAATGTTTTCAGGTGTTCTGGGAACAGATAAATGTTTCCGATTTTAGAACGCTCTTAGTGTTTAAAGAAAAATGAGCATTCGGAGAAGGGTTTGATTCTTTACTTTTCCTGTTTGTTAGAAGAAAAAAAAAGTGTTCTTAATTATGACTTGCGGGGTGGGGGGGGATGCTTGAAAAGCTCCTCCAGAAAAGTAATTCTAAACAGTGAAGAAGAAAAAAAAAAAAAATAAAGGAGGAAAAATGCTCTATGATGTTTTATTTTAATAATCCTTTGCAGGCATGTGAGCCGTGGTCTGAGGGGGGAAAAAAAAAATAAAGAAGTTTCAGGAAAAAGGCACGAACAATACCGCCTTTAAACCCAAATCTGCAAACTTCTGAGAATATGCCCTCGTATTGAATACACCGGATTTCTCTCCCAAGCAAAGGGGAAGGTTTTGTTCGTTTGGACAGTCTTTGAATACTGTTCTAAAACTTCTTTCAAGTGGGAACTGAAGAGAGAAATGTTAAGTTCTGGGAGGAGACAATAAGTTAGCATCTTTGAGCGGGGTCCCTTGCATGCAAATCAGCCTTTTGGCAATTTGGGGAAGTTTAATTGGAAGGTGGAAGCGTGGAAAGATAAGGAAACGGGATCGGCAGGAGCAGCCTGGCTGCTCGCTGGGGGTCCGGGGGAGGCCGGGCCGCGCTCCTCACCTTGCCGGGGACCCCAGCCCAGCCCCCGGCCCGCCCCGTCGGGCATCGCCCCTCTCCCCCCCTCCCCGCGGCAGCTCCCGAAGGTGTCTCGTAAATAAATCCCTCCGTCTAAAGCTTCTATAATTTTCACCTAATGAATTTTTGTCGCCCTTTTTTCCCCCCCTCGCCGCCCTCGGGACTCGGTGTCAGGCCGGGCCCCGCCAGCCCTGGACGGCGCGTCCGCGGCTCTTGGCTGCGCGCAGCCCCTCCGTGGGATCAGTGGTCGGGCTCCTCATTTCCCATCGCCATAAAAGGTCTTGAACTCAATTAATAGCTAATAATTATCCAGGCAGCCCCGCCGCAGCCGTCCTGAGCGGGGGAAGCGCAAGTGAAGCAGGCGCGGAACCCTCCGGGGCTCTGCGCTCCTTCCCGGCGGGGGTTCCGCACCTCTGCCGCGGTCCTCGGGGGTAGCAGAGGCCTCTTTGGGAGTCCCCCTGGGCCGGCACCGAGCTGCTCTTTGGGGGTCCCACACACACAGGGGCAGCGGAAGGAGGGGGCAGGGAGGGGACAACCCCCAAAGGCTCCATCGGGGTCCCCGTCGGGGCTCGGGGAGTCCCAGGAGAGACCCCCAGAGACACCCCCAGAGACACCCCCAGAGCGGGCGCTGCTCTGCGGCGACGAGTGGAGAAAGCTCCGAATTCTGGCGGGGCAGCAAATGGCGTTTTGGGGGTTCACCCCTTGCCAACCCCCCAACATTTAATTCGAGGAAATCCCTCCCTGGCCGGAGCCCGTGCGGGGTTGCGGGCCTGGCTCGGGGCTGCCCGGGAGGGTTGTGTGGTCCCACCCTGACCTAGAGAACGCAAGGAGCGGTGCTACGGGAGGGGGAACGCGCCCCGGCCCCGCCGGGTGCTGCAGCTCCCTGCGAGCTTTAAATCGGGGGGAGTTGTGTTAATTCCGCGGGAAAAGGCGACGCGGATCGTTGTAGTGCCTTCAGAATTCGGCTTTTTCGGCTGGAAAATGCTTGATCGAAAATTGCGTCCCCGATACCTGCTTCCCAGGGCCACTTCCTGCAGGAGAGAACCTCCCCAAAACCCCGAGGGAAGGAGAACCCACTGCCCTGAGAGAGCGGGGCTTGGGCTCTTTCCATGACAAAACTCTGCGGAATTACAGCGCCCATCGCTTCCATTTTGCTTTCATTTGGCAAGCGATCTCCGGGCAAAAATATTTTGATCAAACGTCTAAAAAAATTGCTATAACTCCTTAATTTCCCTTCATTCCCGGAGACCGTCACGATTAAAACTGCTGTGTTTACATCCCCCAAACTGTCTGTTCATGGGAGACAACACTGCTCGATGTCTGACGATTGTAATTATAATCATGTTCAAGTTAGATATTCAAATGTAAATGGTGCTTTTCTTTTTCTTTTCCCTTTTTTTTTTTTTTTTTTTTTTTTTTTTTTTTTTTTTTCCGACTTCTTATTTTAGGACGTGAATTTTTACCTTCGCCGGGACCAGCAAGGCGCAGCCTCGCGCCGTGGAGCGTAACGAATTCGGAGGAATTCTTAGAGCTGAACATGTTTTTTGAAAAATCTGAAATGGCAATTTACACGGTGTTTTTTCATGGCCCGGGGAGCCAGTGTTTTCTTCTAGAAACAAGAAAAAAAAATAGACTGATAACCTCATTTTGATGCACAGACGGGTTTCGGTGCAGCTGGAATATCAGGGAAGAGAGGTGCAGGACAGTGACGTGCAGGCACAGGTTATGCAGCGATATTAATCTTTCCCCCTGTATTTCGTCGCTGAGGGGACCAGCGAGAGTGACTTAATTTCTTTTTATTTTTTTTTTCCTTCTGTATAAAATGCAGCCATTTCTGCCTTTCTCACTGGCGCTTGTTCCCCCGCTTCTCAAAGGTTTTCGGGTAAAAAATTAATTTAAACCAATGAGAGTGTAAATAGGTCACTTCAGGAAAGGATCTGGCGGGTGGAGGATGTGACACCCGCACTGAGCTCCATCACCCTCTACCTGCGTGCAGAGCAGCTCTGAGCCACCCCGAGCGGCTCCAGGTGGCATCGGCACCGGGGGGGAGGACCCCGGCCGGCCTCTCGCCACTTCTTTACAGAGAGGGGGGGCCGCAGCCACCTTTGAAGAGTTTGATTTTTGGTATTTTTATGTTTTTCGCCGAGCCCCGGCCGCCAGCAGAGCCGCTGCTGGGAACGCGAGCTGTCCCCGACGCCGGCCCGGGGCGAAGGATGCTCGGTGGGGTCCCCCGCTGTCCCCGCAGCCCCGGGGGTGTCCCGGGGCTCCCGGCTGTCCTTAACCGCCCCCTTGCGCCGGCTCCTCGCAGGGCCCGGGGCCCGGGACCGCGTCCCGGAGGTATTGGAATTCCTTGGCAGCGAGGGATGCGAGGCGCGCTGCTCCATTGCGTGGGTGCGAGGCAGCCCCGCATCACCCCGTGGGTGCGCTCCCGCCGCTAATTAGCGGCAGATTAGGAGGGAAAATCCCTAGGGAAGCGTGTGACATTCTCAGCGCCTGATCTGCGCGGGGCTCGCTGACCCCGCGGAGCGCAGCCCCGTCCTGTGCCGCCGGGCTCTTGCGTAGTTTAAAATATTAATTCCCGGTTTAATCCCGCCGCAACCGCGCGCAGAAACAAGGAGTGATTTATGCGAAAATCCTCGCTAAGGGGTGACTCGGGGCGTGCGGCAGCGCCCGGACAAACTGGACCAGCTCAACCTTTTTAATCTTCTTTACTGCTTAGAAATACTTGTGCAAAACAGCTCGCCGAGAGCCTTTCCCCTCTCCCGTGCCCCCGTGGGTGCCCACCCGAGCCCGGGGCTCCCGGGAGGGCCACGCAGGGAGCGGAGCCGGGCAGCTCCCACGCAGAGCTTCATCTGGAGCGTGTGTTCCAGGTCCGCCTTGTAAAATACCTGGGAACACATGGCTTGTGCTGGAGATGCCAAGGAACCCACCCGTAAATTCCTGCCACTCCAGCGCCCCCTCCCCAGACCTGCCGGGACCCCCCCACCACGCCGCGGGGACAGGGCGCTGAAATCTCTATTAGCGGGGCGAGGATGGAGGAGCAAAGAGAGGCGAGGGCGGAGGGCATCAACCCCGAACAGGCTCATTTCGGTACCGCCCGCTTCCCTGTGCCCCCAGACCCCACAGACGCCCCTCGCCCTGGCCTTGCCCTGCCGCCCTGGCACCCCGCGGGTCCCCGGCCCCTGACACGCGTGTGGTGCAGAGGGACTTGACTGCTTCGTTCCCTGCAGGAGACTGTTATTAAGTCTAGATGGAAAATCGGCCGCCTCCGGTGGAGTGGTTTTCCCCTTTAGCCATGCCCGGGGTGGCCCAGGCTAGCCGCGGGCAGAGTTCCTGGGGAAGTGGCGGAGCACGCGTGGCTCCAGGCCGGGCAAGGCCCCTGCTCCCTGCACCGGCTCCTTGGCAGCCACCCGGCTTGACCCGGGAGCGCCGAGAAGCTTCCTGGCGCTTCTCCCTTCCTCCACGGTCATTAATTTGCCGTTCCCCGTGGAAGCGACACGCACTCAAACAGGTGCAGGCTGCAAAAGCCGCGGGATGTTCGCCCGGTGGGACACGGGGGGGCTGCAGGGATTGCGGGGGGGCTGCGAGGCTCTCCCTGCCCGGGCCGCACACCTCGCCACGGGACTTTGCTGAGCCCCAGGAGCCCCTCTCCTTCCACGGGGGGGTCAGCGCTGGGATGCGGAGAGGCACCCGTGGAGCCAGGGAGAAGCGCCGGTGGGAGCAGGAGCGTGTCTGGGGCACACGCTGTCCCCGGAGCTCTCGGGTCCCTGCCCTCGCCAGCCCCGCCGCTCCCCGAGATGTTTGGGTTTAAAGCGAGCTCGGGAAACGGGGCCCGCTCCCGGGCGCGGAACGGCGACCGCCCGCCCGTGCCCGCTGCGGGAAGGGATCCCACTCGTGTCGGGGACGGCAGCGTGTCCTTTCCCACACGCATCGCAGCCCGCGGCCAGCACACCCCGGCAGTGGCCTTTCAAAATTCGTTCTCTCTGTCTTTTTTTCCTCCCACCCTCTTTTCATTCTTTTTTCAATTTCAGGGGTGTTTTTTTCCTCCCCCTTTCCCCCCTTTCTTGGGCCGGCAAAGCGCCCCAGCCCGGCCTTACCGCCCCGTTCCGTGCCCGCCGGTGGCTGCGGGAGCCCCGCTCCAGCCCGGCCGCTGCCGCCTCGGCCCGGCAGGAACGCGGCCGGAGCCGGGGAAGCGGCACGGGCAGACCCGGGGTGCCAGGGACAACCGGAGTAGCCCCAGCACGGCGGCTTTCGATCGCTTCTCGGTGGCTTCGTTTGCAGAAGCATCACCTAAACCGTGGTCGATACCCCCCCAGCCGTGCAACCCCAAAAGCGTTTTGCCTCTCCCCAAATATCCCCGAGCTGGTCTGCTGGAGCGTGGCTCTTTCCCTCGGGAGCCGATTCCTGGGGGAATCTGGGTGACGGGGATGCGAGGGGTTTTGGCAAGAAAACAAAAGCCGGGGTTGCGCGGGGCTGGGGCTGCGGGGGGGCACGGCCGCGGTGCCGGCCCGGTGCTCCGGGCCCTCCGTGACCTTCGTTCCCCGGTTCGGAGAGAGGGACGCGGCGGCCGGGGCATCCTCCCCTAGCCAGCCGCGGCTCTCCCGGCTCTATCCGGTCTTCTGCCAGAAGACCGCTGCAATACCAGCGAGAAATAACCCGGGACGACGCTTTCAAACTGAAATCCGCCCGTCCCGGGAGCAGCTCGGTGGGGGACGCGGGGACAGCGAGCGTCCAGGATGGCTGGAAGAAATATTTCAATGAGTTGGAAACACTCGAGCTCCTGTTTCACCGGTGAGGCTGGGAAGAGCTTGTTTTTCCAACCTCGGGGTGCCCGGCGCGCCGTGGAACGGCGTCCTCGAGGCAGGAATTCACAGGCACCGCTTCGGCATTTTAGGCGACACGTGGCCCACGAGTTCCCTTCAAACGGATTTATTTTATTTGGCCTCCTGCTCCCCCACCCTTCCCTCGAACGCCGGCTCCTCGGTAGCATCTGAAAGGCCCCTGCTCCCATTTGCAATTAAAGAGTTTATTGAGGAGGGGAAAACCGGTAATTAGCAGGAATATTCCCCCCCTCTGCAGTTCCACCTGCAGGGCAGGAGTGCAGCTGGCGGAATGGCTTCCAGCAGGGACCTGACGCACCCACACAAGTTTTGCTTTGTTTTTTGCGGTGCCCTTCGGTGCGAGGGCTCCCCGGGATGGGTCCGCACCTCCAGCGCCGAGCGCCGCGCTGCCCTCACCCCATTATTTTATGGAATGTTTAAGACGACGCGCGTTTCTCCCTCTCTCCATATTAATCTCATTAAATCCTACCTTTCAACCTTCTTCCGTGACCATCTGACCTGGCCACTTGAATTAAAATAGTGCTTTCTCCGCAGTCAAAGCCAGCACATCAATCACCGGCTATTTACACTTCGCTCCTCTTTTCAAAGCGCCTCTGCCCGAGCTCTCGCTACCTCCGCCCGGGGAGGGGGCGGCCAGGTCCTGGGGGGCTCCCCGGCGCTCCAGGGGTGTCTGTCCTTCCTCTCCCCCCTTTCCCCGGGTGTCTGGCGGCTTCCCCCGTCCCTGGGGAGCGCTGCCCCAGCGCGCTGCCTTCCACCTGAAAGGCAGAGCAGAGCTGCCGCCCTCCCTCCCCGACCCCTCCCGACTGCCGCTGCCCGCGGGGTGCGGGGTGTGGAGCCCTCCAGGCGGGGCTGCCGCGAAAAACCGAGGGTAAAACCCCCGCAGACACCGATAACCCGAGCCGGGGGACGAGGAGCGAAGCTGCTGAACGCCGGAAAAAATTCTGGTACAAAACGCGAGAAATACCGACAAAACACAACAGCGCAAGTTCTGTTATTTTAAAAGTTATTATTTTTAAAGTTAGGCAACCCTCCCTGAGCCGAAGGGGGAGAGGAAAGCAAAAAAAAAAAAAAANGAAAAAAAAAAAAAAAAAAAAGAAGCAGAAAAAAAAAAGAAGAAAATAAAGACAGACACTGGTTAAAAAGTTACGTAAATAAATATTTCTCAGATTAAAAACAAAAGCATGTCTAAACTAGGAGCGTTTACAACATGACAATTGCTAAAAAACTTTCTCTACAGCATTGCTATTTAGTAGTAGTAATAATAATATAATAATAATCACCTCTTTATAGGATGGCACCTTGATCCTTAAATATTGTCCAGTGTGTAAGGTCAGTGTGCGGAGGGTTAGGAGCGGAGAGGGCTGATTTTTCTTAAAGGGGCAGATCAGGGGAAGGCTGTGATGGTGCCGGCAGAGAGGAGGGGGCAGAGATAAGTGGTCTGAGGAAGAGGATAGGACAAAAAAAAAAAAAAAAAAGAAAAAAAAAAAAAAAAAAAAAAAAAAAAAAAAAAAAAAAAGAAAAAAAAAAAAAGACCAAACCAGCCCGATGATGATGAATACATTGGAAAGTTTTTTTGGCCCTGGTGAGGGTGTCAGATTGAATGCTCTGTGCGCATGTGCGAAGGTGTCCAAACTGACAATGCTGGGGAGATGAAGATAGTGTGTAGCTGCTTCTGGGCTCAAGGAGGAGGAGAGGAATCCACACGCCGACACGATGAGATCCAAGGCGAGGGCGAGAAAACTGCCCAAAAGTAGGTCCTTTCTCTCCCTTCTTCCGCGTACCGGCGGCGGGGCCGGGGGCACGGAGCCGGGCCGGGGGCTGTGCGGGGCTCTGAGCCCCTCTCGCCCTCCCCGCGGCCGCCGCAGCCCCG
>VZRF01015015.1:0-13452 GCA_013396875.1 Vireo altiloquus
TTCCCAGGCGTTTCCTAGGCTCCCAACAGTGCAGGAGTGGCAGATGGGTTGTCACCTTCGCGGTGCCAGAGCGTGAGTTGATGTGAGGTCAAACAGGCCTCCCTTGACTGGGGAGAGCTGGGTCAGGGTGTGGAGCCAACCTTGGGCTTTCCCAGGGCTCTTTAATCTGGATTAATCCCGATTGTTGCACCAGCAGTGGGTGGATGGATGGGCCATCCCTTCCCACCGCAACTCGCAGGGAGGTTTAATTGCCTGCAAAAAGAAGAAGGGAGATTCCCCAGCCTTCCATGGCAGCTCATTTGTTTCAGCGCTTTAACAATTGCTCATTTAATGCTTTATCCATTGGGGAAACCACTCACTCATCCCACACTCTCCAGTGGGAAGGAGGAAGATCCTGCAGCCAGCTGAGGAATGGGCTGGGGCAGGAGGGCAGGAGTTTTGTCAATAAAATGTATGTTATTTTATCGATAAAATTTATTTTATTTTCTTGACAAAATTCCCTACTGCCAGCACCTTCCAGCAGCCAATAAGGGCTTGCTTTGACAAACCCAATCCTGGCCCCATAGGTGAGGAAACTATATAGGGCCTGTAAAAGAGAAAAAAAAAAACATTTTCTGCTTTAATTCACACTTATTCTTTGCTTTAAGATTTTCAGTCTGTGTGTTGATGCCCGGAGCAGCCGTATGGCGTTGAGGCAGCCAGGATGCTCGGGGTACGGCAGTAGGAACCGCTGGAAACTAGGATGCATCCCTCTGTGGGCATGGAAAATGCAGGAGGGGACTGCCTGTCCCTGCTCCCCTCCATCGCAGCCTCTCCTCCCTCCATCCCAGCCTCTCATCCCTCCATCCCAGCCTCTCCTCCCCGCTCCAGGCAGCAATCCAGCGACGGGAGCAGGGATGCGGGCTCGGAGGGATGCGGGCTCAGAGGGATGAGGGCTCGGAGCTGCCGATGCTTCCCCGGGAATGCTTTGCCGGGAACGCTTTGCTGAAGCTTAACACGTCGCGCGGAGCCGTGCGGGGGGAGGGTTTGCTGCCTGGCTTTTCACATGCCTGGGGGTCATGGTGCCTCCTAAAATAAACCCGCTGAGCTTCACGCGGCCTTTGCGTGGCGGCACGTGGGAGAGCACGGAGAGCAGGGGTCGGGCACGGGGGGCAGGGCAAGGGGGGCCCGGGAAAAGGTGCGGGAGAGGATCCCGGCTGGTTGTGGGGGGAGGAAGAGCAGGATCCCAGCCCCACGGCTCCCCGCTCCGGTTGGGATTCCACTCTCCCGTGGGATGGTTGTGGATCGTGCCTTGCCATCGGCCCGGGATTTAAACACCAAGGGCTCGGCTCCATCCGTGCCTGCTCCCTGATATCCCTTTCCTGGTGGGGGATTAGATCAGCTTGGGCTGATCCTCATCAGGTATGATCTCCTTCCAGAGCTAAAGCCGCTCCTGCCAATCTCCCCTCTCGTTTCTCCCCAGCTCCCAGCGCTGTGTGGGGCTGGATTGGGGATCTGATGGGAGCAGATGTCCCTGGCACTGCTGGCAGCTCTCCTGGTCCCAGGGGCTGCAGCGTTGTGAGGATGTGTGTCCCCAGGGGCAGAGCATCCTGCCTGAGCTGTCTCTGTCTGTCTGTCTGTCCTCTCAGGGATGGACATCAGGAGCTTCCCAGAACTACCTGGTCCTGGCACAGGATTTTCAGGGGATGGCGGCAGAAAGGAATCTCTTGGCACAGCACCCCCAGCCATGGACTGATCCAGCACTAATTATAATAATAATAATAATAATAATAATAATAATAATAATAATAACAACAAGAGGATCAGTTTCCTGGCACCCTCTCCTGTGTTTTCCTGGATGACCCACCCTCCTCTGCAACATCAAACTGCAGTTAATCATCTCCCACAGGATTTGGAGCGATGAATTCCCAGCCCATGCCAGGTTTTTCCAGGAGGCCTCGCCACAGGAGCCCACAGGCCGCCGGGATGCTGTCAGGGCTGGGAGTCACACCTGTACTCCCACGGGCTCATCCCTGCCGAGAGTGCCCTTGCTTGGAGCAGTGCCGTGGACATCCCGCAGCGCCTGTGAGACTGAGTGTTCTAAAGGTTTTATACTAAAATAGCCAAAAATCCACGGGAAAATAGTAAATTTGTTTGCTTTTAAACCCGACTGCTGACAACGAGCTGCTCGTAGCATCCCTTTGGTCCCAAGCATGAGCACAACCAGGAGCAATGCTTTCTTCGGGATGCTGCTGCCAGGGAGTTCTCCATGGGGCTCCTGCCCTGCCTTGGGAAGGGGCACCTCAAAACCTTGGCCAGGAAAATAGAGCTCGGGGAGAAAAATAAATGCATAGACATCTCCTGGTATTTATTCCACCGGTTATAACAGTACCATGGCACGGGGACAGCACAGGAGGTGGAGGGACACTCAACCGAGCACAGCGCACAACGACAGCACGACGAGCGGGAGGAAGGGGATGTTCCCTTATCACTTTGCTCTTCTCCTGGAAGGAACAAGGACAGGAGCGGATCCCACCCCGGGAGAAGGACACCACTGCTCCGGGGAAGGGCTCGGCTCAGCACCGGGGAGGGCTTTTGTTCCCCTCTGGTGTCAATTCAGGCTTCAGCCCTCTGGTCCTCCTAGCCCCCCTTCCCACAGGGATCATATAGCAGGTCCTTCCCGGCTGGCTCCTCCAGAGGGGCCCTCAAGGGCAGAGGAGTTGGTGTTCCTTGCAGGGATGGGATGTCCTTTCTCGGGCGGCGGGTATGGGATGCGGGGAGGGGAGTGTTCCACACCCTGCCTCGTCCTTGCGAGGCAAATCGGAGCCTCCCGGTCGTTTCTAGGAGGCTGAGCGGAAATGTGGCTGCAGAGCCACAGCGTGTGGCCACCACACGGCGTCCTGCCCACGCTGGCGTGGGTCAATAACACTCCAAGGTCACTCTCCTTCCCTGCAGCCTCCCCGGCTCTGGACACCCTGGGCACGGGAGGAGGCCTTGGGGTACGGGGGGGACATGCTGGCTCTTGGCTCTACCTCGGCCCGGAGAACGAAACGAAAACCACACATCAGGGACATCTGGGTCAGGGACTCGAGGGGTCACACGGCTCAGGGGGACCCGAGTGACACACGGCAAGGGCGACAACGCCGGTGGGGTCCCCGCCGCAGGCAGCAGCCCCCGCCAGACCCCGCGCTGAGTGCCCTCCCTGCTCCCCCACCGCCGGCGGCGAGGGGGGCTCAGCCCCGTCACATCACGGAGCACTTCTCCGCCGATTGCTTCAGGTCCTCTAGCGTGGCCGAAGCTTTGTCCTTCAAGGAATCAAGGTCCAGGTTCTGGATGTTGCTGAGCTGGCCGATAACCGAGTTCTTCTCCTCCTCCTCCTCGTTGTCCTGCTCGATCATCTTGGCCAGCTCCTTGGGCAGCTCCACGTCGCCTCCCACCAGCTGGATCTGGTTGTCATCCGTTTCGTTCTGGAAAGGGCCGGGAGAGAGTCAGGACGGGGGATGTGGCAGCGGGAAGGGGGGTCTGGAAGCATGTGCAAGCCTCGCAGGAGGGGCTCCGGGCCGTCTGCCCGCCTCAAGGGAAGGTCCCCGGGGGTGAGGGTGGGATGCTGATCCAGGCTGAACAGAGCCCGGGCGCTCACAGCGAGAGCCGAGATGAAAACCCACGCGCAGCACCAGTACAAACTGGTTTTCAGCTCGCCTTGCGGGGGGTTAGGCACCTAATTAAGACACGCGTATGCTTAACGACTGCTCCCACCGGCGATCGGGATCGGCTCTGCGCCGGGAGCCACCGGGAGACTCTGGATGAGGCAGCCCGGCTGCCAAGCGGGATCAATAATGAGCAGAAGAAACTTGTCAAAAGATGAGAAGGGACATCTCAAGCACAAGAAGGCAGTGAAAGGATTGTGGGGCCAGATCCAAACAAATCCCAGTTTCCCCTGGAGAATAAAAAATTTCCATCTCTTCTTTCACTGCCTTTTCTGGCTTTTGGCAGAGGGTAAAAGAAATTCTCCAGCTGTTTATTTCCTGGATATAAAAGGGGGGTGGGAAGCAGGGGGGTGAATCCAGGCTGGCTGAACAACGCCAAAGAATCAGAACAATCTCGCCTAGCTTAGCTGACCCTTCAGAACTAATATTAGCCCGGCTCCAATTTGGAGTATTCACCACTGAGCGACTCTTCCTGAATAAAGAGTGGGTTTGGAGGGAGAAGAGCTTGTGACAATTCCAAGAAAGGCTGAATTATCCCTTGATTAAATTGTTTTTAGTGAATCGTTCATCGTGCGGAAATTCCAAAATTGGAGTTTAGGTGGGAGATGTTTGCCAAACAATCCGGGGAGAGGAGCTAGCTAATCCAGGCGGAAAGGTGCAACCCTGGCTCCACTCCCAGCTCGGGGAAGTCTGGGGTGAAGGTGGTTTTCCCTCACCCAGCTGGATTTAGGGGGCAAAAGCGAGGAAGAGGGGGATCAAGCGAGGCTGGGAGTCCTGCTGTCTCGGGCTGGTGCTCTGCGGTGCTCAGGGGAAAGAAAAGGGGCCGAAGTTTGGAGAGAAGGATGGTTTTGAGGGGATTTTGTTTGCATTTGGGTTTTGTGGCTCAAACCCCAGCCAAGGGGGTCCTTGTCCCTTCTCCTCGCTCCAGAGCTCCATAGGAGCTTGGCTACCCCTGTGGCCCCCATGCCCAGCACAGCCATACCTTGGGGAGCCTGTACTTGTCTCGGAAGTGGGACCTGACCGTGGCTCTCTCCGCCTTGCGCTGGGCAAACTGGGCATCTCTCTCCATCCTGCAGAGTACACAGGGCACTTACCAACAGCCCGTGCCCCCCATCCCCGGGTTTGCGCTTCCCCCCAGCCTCAGCACCCCCCATTTTCTCTGAAAAGTCCCGGTTTCCCACAATTTCCTCCCCCCAGCGCAGCCTGGAAGGAGAAAACAATCCCATCTCCCGGGCGAGGAAGCGGATTAAGGGATTAGGGGGCTCATTAAACTCCCTCACGGTCCTGCTGTCCCCAGCGCTGGCTGCCCCCAGCTCCCACGCACGGGACGGGGACAGCAGCGGGAGCATCCCCTTCCCGCAGGGAGCCCTGGGCTCCAGCCCGTCCCTGTGCCCGCTGCCGCTCACACTCACTTCTCCTCCACCAGCTGCCGCTGATATTCCTCATACTCCTCGCGGGTCATGCCCTGAGCCTCGGCCGGAGACTTCTCGCCCTCGCTCTTCTCCTCGCCGCCCAGGCCTCCCGTGAGGTTCTTCAGCTGCCCTCCCACCATGCTCTTCACCATGAACGCCATGGCAGCGCCTTCTGGGGGCCCGGGGGGCAGCGCGGCTCTGCCGGGGGGACACGCGGGGTCACCGGGGGGCTCGGGGAAGGAGAGATGTGGAATACGAGCAGCCCCCGAGGAACGGTGCTAAGGGCGAGCTGGAGGGCCAGGGAGACTAGAAATGGTCAGTGCTGGGAGTAGGGAATCACGGGGATGCTGTGGATGGGAGTTCCTGGAGAGCCGGAGTGCCTGGTTGTGGAGCAGCTGGGGTCAGGGGAGAGGAGCTCCTGGGCAGCTGCGGCGCTGAGTGCCCGGGGAGCTGGGATAACGGGCGGTGGAAGAGCCGGGATCAGCGGAGCTGGGCTCCTGGGGAGAGCGGGCACTGGGTTCTGGAGGAGTTGGGAACAGGGAAGATGAGTTCCCGCGGAGGAGTTGCGGTCAGCGGAGTCGAGTTCCCGGGGAGCTGGGATGCGGGGTTCTGGGGGATCCGGGATCAGCGGAGCCGAGCTCACAGGGAGTCGGACTGCCGAATTCCTGAGGAGCCAGGATCAGCAGAGCTGAATTTCCCGGGAGGCGGAACGCCGAGGGATGGAGGAGCCGGGGTCAGCAGAGCCGAGTCCCCGGGCAGCGATGGTGAGGGGTTATGGAGGAGAAGGGCTCAGCGGAGATGAATTCCCGGGATGACGGAGTACTGAGTTCCCGGGATGCCAGAGTACCGGGCAGAGGAGGCAGGGACGGGGGAGAGAGGATCCCGAGGAGCTGGAGCACGGAGGGTTGGAGCTGGAGGAGATGGGGTCAGAGGAGGTGAATTCCCGGGATGACAGAGTACCGAATTCCCGAGGAGCCGGGACCAGCGGTCAGCGCAGCGGCGTTCCCGGGCCGAAGGAGTACGGAGTTCCCGGGATGTACTGAGAGACGGAGGAGCCGGGGTCAGCGGAGCGGAATTCCCGGGGAAGCCGGGATGCTGTGGAGGTGAGTTCTCGGGACAGCAGAGTCCGGAGCTCCAGGGATGCCGGCGTCAGCGGAGCGGAGCTGCCGGGATGCCGGAGCTGCTGCCGGGGTGTGCGGGGCTCAGCGGGGCCGCGCCGCCCGGCCGCCCATTGCGGAGCTGTCCCGGCCGGGAGCGGAGCGGAGCGGGGCTGCAGCACCGGGGCTCGCACAGCTCCAGTGTGTGTGTGCTCGCACGGCGGCGGCGGCACCGCCTCCCCCCGGCCCCTCCGCCTCCCGTCCGGCCCCTCCGCCTCCCCCCGNCCGAGAGTGCCGCCACCCCCGCGGATAGAAGGAGCCCCCAGAGCCCCCCGGGGACACCGGGGGTGGATGGAACCACGGTGGGGGCTGCGGGGAGTCCCCCGGACACCCTTCCCTCTGTGATTCCCCGCTGCTTCATCCCACCGAGGAGCAAAGCCACTCCGGCGGCCCTTTTCCCCACTCTGTTCCTCATCCTTCGGGTCTGGCGGGAGGAAGAGCAGGGCTTGACACTCAGAACAAGCCTTATGTACCAGCACCAGTCACAATTGTTTGCTCATCGATCCAAGGGCTGACGTGCCCAAAAATTCTCTCCTGTTTATTCTATTAATGATATCCGTGGAGGTATTCCCATCTCTGGAAGAGTCCAAGGCCAGGCTGGACAGGGCTTGGAGCAACCTCGTCTAGTGGAAGGCAGGGTCTAGATCACTAGGATCTAGACCACTAAACCTGGTCTACTCCACGGCACGGGGTTGGAACTTGCAAGAGCTTTAAGGTCCCTTCTGACCCCAACCATTCTGGGATTCTGTGATTCCATGTTTTTATGATATTAATTAACACTGGAGCTGCTCTCAGCCCCCACAACGCTGGCATAAAAGCATTCATCGATCACCCAAATCAGGAGGATGGAGCAGGTATTGATTCTGTTGCATCATTCCCTCGGTCTCTCCAACCCCACTCCCACTCCTGCTCTTCCCTTTGACTGCAGCCGCGTTCCAGGCCTTGGGGAGCGAGCAATTAATGGCATCAGCAACGCACCTCCCTTCCAGATGGCCAGCCTGGCTTTAACAGACATTTCTCCCTTTTTTCTTCTCCGCTCATGAAAAACGAGCGTGGATCCAAACCCCAATCCCGGTTTGCGGGAAATCATTTCATTTCCGAAATATAAAGACAATCTCTGCAGATTAAAATGATGGAACAGCTGTGAAGCGACAGAACAAAGTGGCAGAGGGAGGGGGAACCGGCCCATCTCCTCCCATCCCCCCCATCCAAGGTAAAATTATGTCTTAAGAGGAAAATAGATTAAAAAATAATGCATTTTTTCCCTGGATAATAATCCGGTCAGCAGCTTGGCTGTGACTGCTGCTCGTAGGGATTGAAACACATTTTTGAGGTGACAACAGGGGATTTGTCCTGGTGAAGGCTCTCCTGGTGGAGCAGAGCCCCCTGAGTGATGCCAGCAGCTCTCTTGAGCTCATCCAAACGTGCAGACTGACGCTGGGATGAGGGAGGTCCCTCCGAGGCGCCTCCGTTTGGCTCAGCTCCAGCGTCACCCACAGCGTCCCCCACCACGCAGGTGCCCCTGTGCCTGCTGCCCACCCCGAGCTGGCAGCTCAGGAGCCTCAACAGCTTTTTGAAGTGATGATTTTTGCTTTTCACACCGATCTGCAGGCCCCTCTAAGCACTTTCCCATGGAAAACCCATGGAAAATTAATTTTAACTCACAATGAGCTGCCACAGCCTGCTGAGAAATAGGCTGGGAGCCCCGGGCGCTCCGCAGATGTCCCGTTGCCAACAGCATGGTCACGTTCCGGCTGTCAGCTCGGCTGAAAAGAGGGACAGGGAGAAGCAAAAGCACCCCTGGTTGTGTCCTTGGGTGCTGGTCCGAGCCTCGTGTGGGCTCAGAGCAGATTTCGGATGCGGCTGGTCCCGCGAGCTTGGCTCACTCCGGATTTCGCTGTGAGCATCCATTAACAATAAGAGACTGGAAGTCAGGACCGATTTTTTCCAGCTGGGTTAGATGGGTCAGCTCCCACGGAGCCTCCCTGTCTGAGGAACTAAGAGCAAACAGCTCCTGATGAGCAGAAACACTTGGCCAAGGCAACTAGGTGAAAACAAGCCTGGTGTTCCCGGCAGCGCCTCGCATCCCGTCCCTCATGGCAGGGACGCTCGCTCACCAGCCTGGGCTCTGCAGCCTCCTGCAGCCCAGGTTTTGTAGGGATGGAGCAAAAGGCAAAGGAAAGGACCTCCGGGGAGGTTTTGCAGCTCCCCCATCCCCTTGGCCTTTCCTGGAGAGGCCGGCGTCCCACCTGGAGGCAGAGCTCGGGGGACAACCAGAGGGTGCAGCGAGCTGGTAAATGATGCTTCAAGGTGGTTGATTTCCCCATTTTCTTTTCCTTGGGCAGCTGAACCGTTCCTTATCCCTGAAATATATTCAAGTAAGGATGAGTCATCCTCCCTGCCAGGACTCTAACCTGCCGTAATGAGATGTAAATCCTTGCATGACCTATTATATTAGCTTATGCTATATCACACATCTCCGTGGATTAGACGGGAGGGAGATGAGACGTCCCCCCCCGTCGCAGCCTCAGACAAGACGGTGGAAGTTAAGAGGATCCTCTCTCAGCGTTGACACCTGATTTAAATTGGGTGCAAGCAGTTCCCTCTGCCATGCTGAGAGGGATCATTCCAGCTCTCCTTCCCAGGTAACTGGCTCCAAAGGCGCAGTTACCACCACCCGGGTTTCATACGATGCTCCAGAGATCCCTGAACGGCCCTGGAGCGGCCAGTTCCTGGAGCGATCCCGTGGATGGAACCGGGCAGGGGCAGGCTCCGTGACCTTGAGCTGCAGAGCCATGGCAATAAGGCCGTCAGAAGGCAGGAACGTGTTCCTTGTCAGCCTGAAATCCAGGGAACACGAAGGTTTAAACCTTTGAAGACCCTGAGTAGGCGAGGGAACCCTGGAAAGCCGCGTGTGCGTGCGCCGGAGCCGCGACGGGCGGGAAATGAGAAGGCGTTTCCAAGGAAAGCTGCTGCCGGGGGAAGTCACGGCGGCACTTGGCAGCTGATTGTCACTTGTGGTGATGGGGACAGGCACCGCCACCTCAGGGACCGCCGCGCTCAGCTCTGACCCCGGGCGCAGCGACAGAGTCACCTTCGCTCTTCCCGCCTGCCGACGGGATGCTCCCGTGGGATGGGGACAGGGATACCTCGCTGTGCCCCTCGGGCACGGGGATAAGGCGCGGGGACATCTACCCAGAGCGTCCCGCTGCTTTTACGGACCGGGAGTTTGAGGGAAAATATCCTGAAGGTCTTGACAAAATCATCCCTTCAGAGGGCGGTGGGATCCCTTCTGGGAGATCCTTTACTGGGATCGAAGTGCTGCCATGTCAGTAACAGAGGGAGAAAAGAAACTTTAGGATAAGGGTGTTGGAAATTACCGAATGAAGTGACTTCTGCCATGTTACTTGGACAGAACTCCATAAAGCCGGAATTTGCCTTGAGGAAGACGAACCGCAGTGCAGCTTGTTGTGGAAATGAAACCAAAGGTGCCTTTCCCTGACCTAGGGAGGCATTCCCACGGAAAGCCTTCCCGCTCCTGTAGAACCAAGCCTGTAAATCCCCAAAATCTGACAACATCTCCACGGGATGAAAAAATCCCCGCGCACCTCTCCTGGCCCTGAGGTGCCTCGGCAGAGCAGCCCCTGGGAGCCACTGGGTGTCCCTGGGAACTCAGGAGTGGGGATGCTGCCGGGGTGTCCCCCCAGTCCCCTCAGAACCCCTTGCTCTCATCTTTGTGAGCACGGGGCTGCCCAGAGTCACCATCGATGGGTTTGGGGAGGTTTGGGGTGGGAATGGTACTGTCATACAGGACATCAGTCCCGAGGGATGGAGGTTTGGGGTGGGAATAGTCATGTAGGACATAGAGCCCCTGTTCCAAGTGATGTGGGATTTTGGGGTGGGAATGGTCCTGTCATACAGAGCATCCATCCCGAGGGATGCAGGTTTGGGGTGGGAATGGTCATGTAGAATGTAGACCCCCTATTCCAAGGGATGGGGGATTTTGGGGTGGGAATGGCCCTGTCACACGGGACATCCAGCCCCTGTCCCAGGGGATAGAGAGGTTTTGGGGAGCCGTGGGTGCTTTGGCAGAAGAGCAGGGGAAGCAGGTCAGAGCAGAGAGCCGTGTGGCTGCAATTCCCGCCGGGAGGAGGGGTGCTGTGGGAGGTGAGGAAGAAGAAGGGAGGTGCTGGGGGTGGTGGGGGGGCTCCCAGGGCGGTGTGTGCACCCAAGCGGTGACACAAATGCAGCCGGACAGACATACAGAGCATGTAAACAGGCACATGGGGAGCCATGTGCTGCTTCGCGCCGGTGGTGGAGAGCAAGCCCGGAGCAAAGGCACACGCCAGCTCCAGCACACACACGGCCGCACACACGCAGCATTCCCACGGGGGATCTTCCCAGCCTTGCCTTCATTTCCTGGAGTGCTCAGAAGGAAAAAAAAGACACAAAAAAAAAAAAAAAAAAAAAAAAAAAAAAAAAAAAGGGAGGGAGAGAGAGAGAGAGAGAGAGAGAGAGAGGAGCTGGAGAGGTGAACGCCACGGAACGGTGATGGGAATGGCTTTGTACATCACGCTAAAAATAGTCCTTGTGATAAAGTCGATCGTGGAGGGGGAGGAGGTGCCGGCAGCGCACAGATGCCGGCGAGGGATGCCAGGGGTTGGGAAGCCCGTGCTCCAAGGATGGAGCAGAAGGGCCATAATTAGAGCTGGTAATTAGCCCCAAGCAGCACAGAGGGAAGGAAGTAGCTTGTGGGGGCTCATTGCACCCCTCCTCTTGGGATGGAGGCTTTGCCAGCCGGGGGAATGAGAAGCAAGCAGCTGCTGCAGCTGGAATTGTGTTCCTCTGAAGGGAGAAGGGGATTTTTGGGTGTTTAGGGAGAGGAAGGCTCTCTGCGGGTAATGGGGAGAAGGCAGGCAGGATGTGGGGGGAAGAGCCAAAGCTCACAGAAGGAGCCCTTACGGAGAAGAGAGAGGATCTCTGCTGGGAGCAGGGAGAGCCAGGGCCGGTGTTGGAACGGATGCCTCGGCTCAGGAGTCCATGTGGGGTGTAGGTGATGGGTAGGGATGGAAAAGCAAAGGATGCTTGACTTTGGACATGGCCCCTTCACCCCCGGCAGCTTCCACACACCCAACCCTGTCCTGATCCGTCTGGGATACCAAGCTCCAGCCGGGGCGTGGGCGGGGAGAACCAGGAGAGCGGCCAGAAGGGAAAGTTGGGTTTTCCGGCGCTTTTTCGAAGCCCATGTGCGGCCGGGCACGGGCAGGGTGCGGGAACAAGGCTCCGCACGCCGCTGCCGCCGCGGATGATTCACCACGGGAGTCGGAGGCAGGATGGGAGCTGACACAACCGGGCCCGGAGCCCAGCTCGGTGCCCATGGGAGCAGCAGGAGGAGGAGGAGGAAGGGGACGTGATGCGAGCCAGCGCTCGGCAGCCCCGGGGTGTCGCTCAGCCTGTCCCCTCTGCCCACGCTGCCGCTGATGGAAAGAGCCTCAAAATCCCTGGGGAGAAATCATTTAGAGGGATCCAGGATGAGCAGCAGCTCAAAGCGAGGGAGAGCCAGTAGCAGGAGCAACCCTGCGCGGGGAAACTGAGGCACGATGGTGGCAGGAGGGGCCGGGCAGGGTTAAACTCCCTGATTTGTAGTGAACCACGGGATTTCTTCCAGCAGCTCTCTCTCGGCATCCTTCGACTACATCCCGGAGGACGCTGAGGCATCAAACACCACCCCTGAGACCAGGCACGGTCTCAAAAATGCAAAGTGTGGCGCCATTTGGAGGAAAATCAAAGGTCTAAACGATTTTTTTGGGTGAGTTTCCCTGCCTGTTTAGACAGCCGGCAGGGGTCTGTCACCAGCAGTAACCCAGGGAACAGGAGGGGACACGGTGGGGGACAGGAGCAGACCTCTCCCTGCTGTCTCCCACCACGTGAAGGTTCTGGGTATTTCTGCCATTCCCAAAGCCGTTTCTTGCAGGCTTTGCCTGTAAATGACTTTAATCTTCATAAGCCCAAAAAGTAAAGCTGCTTATCTGGCTGGGCCCTGCCGGAGCACTGGGAGGAACGGGGGAGGGACGTGGACACGGGGAGGGGGTGAGGAAACCCTGCCGAGCCACATCCCATCCCTCATCCCTGTCCTGTCCCCTCCGGCCACCCCGACACCCCGAGGTCTCGGGGAAGGGGGTCAGCAGCACACCTCCCCTCTGCACCCCGCATCCCACACCTCCCTGAGCTGTGCCCGTGTCCCAGCACTCCCCGTTTTCCCTTTAACCCCCCTCCAAGAGGAGTCTCGGTCTCAATCCTGGTCCAAAGCAGGCGGAGAGCTCCCGCCTGGTGCTTGCCAAGCAGGCAGCCGGCAGAGCCGATGCTCTGAGCATCGTTTAACGCTGAATAATTCCCTGGGGATGAGGGGAACTATTCTAAACCTGCCGTGCCAGACGCCACCCTCCACCCAGCTCCCTCCAGGGATTCCAGGGGGACAGCTCCTTTGGGGTGGGGGGGACACGGGGGTCCTGCTGTACAGGTGGCACCTCAGCTGAGACATGCAGGGAAGGCAGTAAGGGTCATAAAGGCCGAGAATCAGCCCCAAACTGCATCCCCGGCCTGGTCTGAGCATCGGAAAGCAAAGCCTGGACTAAAGGGGAGCTTTGGGACCACTCAGCAGCTTGGCTGCTGTCACAATGTTCTCATAGGCAGGATGGAGCCAAGCGCTGCCCAAACTACTCATCCCCAGCGATTTGGGGACCCCGGGCAGAGATGGGGGGCCCATCCCCACTTTTTCCCATGCCAGGAGATGCCAGGACCCGCAGGGAGCAGCGCTGGCAACAGAGCGGGGCGGAGGCGAGATGTGCCGCGTCCGTATGGAATGGTTCTTTTTTTTATTACAGTTTTTAATCTCACAGTCGGTAGCATTACATGAGAATAAAGCACTGGACAGGACTGGAAAAAAAGGCCTCTGGAGACAGCATGCAAACATTGCAACGAGTTTAAAGCAAAACAACCCAAAAAAAAAAAAGCGTCTGGCGGGGACGCGGCCGCGCTCTCCCAACTGGGCGGCAAGTGCAGCGTCTCCCCGCCAACCATCACTTCTGTCGCTGGGGGTTTCCTTTTCATGTGTCCGTTTCATTGGTTTATTTATTATTATTCTCCTTTTAACAAACTTCTTCTCTCTTTCTTTTTTTTTTTTTTCCTTTTTTTTTC
>VZRF01015015.1:23371-37393 GCA_013396875.1 Vireo altiloquus
GGGATGGAGGGGACAGCGGGGATGGAGGGGACAGAGGGGACGGAGGGGACAGCGGGGAACAGCGGGGACAGCAGGGACGGAGGGGACAGCGGGGACGGAGGGGACAGCGGGGATCAGCGGGACCCGCACCGGGAGCGGGACACGCACCGGCAGTGGGACCCGCACCGGGAACGGCAGCGGCATCAGCACTGAGACCCGCACCAGCACTGGCACCCCACCGGCACCGGGATGGGGGCGGGACCTGCACCGGCAGCAGGAACGGCTCCCTCACCGCCATGGGGAATGCGAGCGGGACCCGCACCGGGAACAGAAACGGGAGCGGGAGCTGGACCCGCACCGCCACCGGGAATGGAACAGGCAGCGGCAACGGGAGCCGCAGCGGCAATGGGAGCGGGAGCTGCACCGGGAGCGGGACCCGCGCCAGCACCGGAACGACACCGGCGCCTTCATGGGGACCGGTAACGGAACCCGCGCCAGCAGCGGGAACCGCACCGGCACCGGGGCTGGGATGGGGACCGACTCGCCGGTTCCTGCCCCGGCCGGGGGTGCCTGCTCGGTGTGTGCTCACGTGGGTGCACAGTAGTACTGAAATGATCCTAAAATGCCAATAAAATAATAAAAATCGTTACAAAGCCGACAACAAATAACGATAAAATGGTCAAATGATAATGATATAGACTAGACTAGATCTTTAAGGACCCTTCCAACCTAGCCCATTCTCTGATTCTGTGGTTCTAGAAGATACTATTATTATTATTATTAACAATAATGCAATGCAATTGCTCTAATAAAGAAGTGATAATATATAACATGACATCACACAAACATATCAGAGAGCATAACGTCATGTAATGTCGTGTAACAACCTGATTAGACATCGTAATACAGCACAGAATTACCAGAATTAATAGGTGATATTTAGGGTACCTTCCAACCCAACCCATTCCCTGATTTCATGGTTCTATAATATAATATCAACAACGAGAAAACAATAACAATAATAAAAGTGATGATGATGATGATGATGATGATGATGATGATGATGATGATGATGATGATGATGATGGTGGGGAGAGCAGGGATGTCTTGGAGCCTCCCCTTTTATCTCCCACCCTGAGCTCTCCGGGGAGAGCAGGGATGGCGTCACCCCGCTGCACCCTGCCAACATCCCTTGGCTGCTCCGGGAGAGAACGGGACGGAGAGAGGGATGAGCAGGAGGAAAGGGCCTTGGGATGTCCCCTCCCTGCTCCTCACCCACCACCCTGCTCCCTCGGCGTGGTCAGGGATCGGCCCAGCCCTGGCGCAGCCGTACCCTGGGAAGGGGGCAGGCCCATGGGTGTGTTTCCACTGCAACGCCGAGGTGACACGAGGTGACACCGAGGTGTTTGTCACTTCCTGCCCCGGTTACTGGTACCTGCATCGTGTGTGTGAAGCAGGAACTCTGTGTGCCGGCCTGCTGCTGGTGTTTGGCTGTCCCCTGCTTCTCCCCAGCCTTCAGCATCCCAACCAGAACGCCATGGCATGGGAAGAGGTTGTGACTGCTGAGAGTGACACCCCACGGATGGATGTCCTGCTGGATAAGGCATAAGACCCAAAAACAAGCGCTCAGCCCTGGTCCTGTGTGGCTGGGACCTGGAGGGGATTGGGGGGACTGGGGAGAGGAGATGGAGATGGGTCTGAAGGAGACCAAGGGACCGCAAGGAACATGGGAAGTCAGGGAACAGAACCAGGGAGATCCCAGCAGCCACGGGAGCAGGTTGCAAAGCCCAGTGCATTTTTGGAAAGCACATCCTTGCTCCAGGAGCGAGCAGGAAAGATCCAGGGACCCGCTGCTGGAGTCAGGCACCCCTCTGCAGCCCCGAGTTCCTCCCGGGTCTGGAATGTTCCTTTGGCCTCGGGGAGGTGGGGAAGGAGCTCGTCCTCTCCCGGGAGCAACCGAGAGCAGCTCGTGCACCAGAAATGCAGCAGCAGTTGCAAATCCAAGCACGCCCCAGTGCCCTCGCCCGGCACTGCCCTGCCCGCTCCCGGTGTGTTTGGGGTGATTGTTAACCGGAATCCTACAAATATCCTCAGCACAGCACCGCTGGAGCCAGGAGTCCCCTTTCTTGGCTGGAAGCAGCAGGAGGCTGGTGGGTCTCAGCTCTTGGGGGGAAACCCAGGCACGAACCCAGCCTGGCGAGGAACCGTGCCCAGTTCCAGGTTTTCCCAGTCCGTCTGACCCAGAAATAGGGAAACATTCTGCCATCGGGGTTTTTTTCTTCCCCCTGAAGCCCCCAGACCCTCAGCACTCCCAGGGATGGCTGGAAGGACGATGAAATTATTTGGCTGGGCCTGGTCCGTGATGTAGGTATGAACGGGAATCCTCTGGGTGCAGCTGCTGCAATGTCCCGGCTGGAATTTTTCCCTTGGTTTGAGGGTGTTTGAGCCCCTGGCTGGAAGGGAAGGATGGATTTGCTCACGGATGGTCATGTCCCTGCCTTGCACCAGGAGAGGGGGCCCTTCAGTCGGCTGGAATCGGCAGGAAAAGGGAAAATAAAAGAAAGGGGGGGTGAAAATGCAGCAGAGGAGAAGCTGAGGGAGAAATCCCGAGGGAGTGAAGGATGGAAAATCGCCTGCCCCGTCCCTCTGGCGCTCCTCTGCATCCCCGGCTGGCTGGCTGCGTTAGTCCCCGCGGAGCAGCGGGCTTGGAGCCTCCGAGGGATTCCCGCAGCGCGGGCGAGATGAGAAGTGGTGGGCAGGGAAAGGGAAGCGTTCCTGCCTGGGATGTACGAGACAGCGCGGGATTCACAGGCGCTGGCTGGGAACACCAGAGTAAAGTCAGCGTGACAGCTCCCAGCTCATTCCAGCGCGGAGAATTCACCTTCCAGCCGAACTCCACGAAGGGAGCCAGGTTTGGCTGGTTCTGCTGCTCCCGGGGCTGCGGAGGGTTGCGGGATGCTCCGCACGGGGGTCCGTCTCCTACAGATCCCTCTCCCTAAGTGCTCCTGCCCCCAGAAACCTCCCAGCAGCGGCGGAAGCCGGCGATGCCCCGTGCCCAGCAGGCACCGGCGGAGCCGTGTCGCAAGTGCCACCGGAGGGCGTTCACGTCCCAGGTCGCCGCGGGAGGGGACAGGAGTGCTTCAGTGAATGAGGGTCCTGCTCCCTCCATCCCGGTTCTGCCTCTCGGGGGCTCTCCTCCCATGCCAAGCCCAAAACCCCCTCGGCTGTGGAGAGCAGCCTCATTTCGGGGCAGTCCTGGGCAGCCTGGGTTAGGGACACTGGGTCTGTTCAGCTCCGGGGTGGGACCCCTCACCCTGCCTGTGTTCCCCACCCTGACAGCACCAGCCCTGCTCTGCCCACCCTGCTGGGATCCAGGAGAGGATTTTAGGGGTGTGAGAGTGGGACAGACCACTGAGACCTCTTGTTATGGGGCCACTTAGTGGAGCCTGGGGGGTACATGAGAGCCTGTCCCTCTGTGTGACCCCACCTGCCACAGCTGCACGGCCACCAGGGCCAGCCTTGGGGACATAAAGGGCACAGCCAGCCCTGAATGCATCCCAGCTCTCCAGCCCAATCCCACCGCCAAGGCAGAGCTCGAGGAGCATCCACAATCCTGGAGGCTTTTGGCTCACGCTGCCAGTGCTTGTGGGACCGGGTGGTGATTTTCTCACCTCATGGAAAATCCTGCCAGGGTGGGTGTACAGCCCGGTTTGAGGGAATTCCTGGGATCCCAGAGCTCTCTCTGAGCAGGGCTTTGCGTGCAGGGGGGAGTTATCTCCGCATCTCTGCTGTTCCCTTGTCAGCCTGGGGACAAACTCCGTCCTTACGCTGTGATTCACAGGTACCTTGTACCTTCAACAGCACAGGGAGATCGATCGGCCCAAACACGGCTCCTTCCCACCGGGAATTGGGAGGGGAGGGTGAGAGTAGGGAAAAGGGCTCGCCCTAGTTTGGGAGCCCCAGCGGAGCAGAGCCTTGTGCCAGGTTTAACGTGCCCAGCTCCTTCAGGCCAAGCTCTGCTCCATCCACAGGTTCAACCAGTGCGGATGGGAGAACCAGCATCTTCCTCACCCACCACAGAGGATACTTCACTTGAGGAAGGTCCTGCCAGCTCGTGAAAGCTGAGCAGAGATTTTTTTCCCCCAGAAAAAGCAGAAACCAGTGTGGAGTTCAAGGCAGAACCCAGTGGACATGCAAAGGGAATGATGGTGTTGGGGGGGTTTTCTTCTGTCGCCAGTGCTGGGGACAAGCAGCAAAAGTGAGACACACATCCATGGGGAGATGACTCCTGGTAACAGATCTCAAACAGCCAAAGGAACAAAATCAGAAATTAGATTCACTTTTAATCAGGAGGGCCATTAAATATTAGAGTGACTCCTCGCTTCCATCCACGAGCAAGAGACACAAATGGTTGTTCTGGCTCGTTTTGGGGCTGGACACAGACTTTGCAGGTGAGGAGATGCCACCAGCCTGAAACCTGGCATCAGGCCAGGTGTCTCAGCTAGAGGTGTGTGTGTGTGCCCAGACCTTTTCCTGTGGGAATGAGGGTGCTAACACTGCTTTGGAAGGGGAGCTGCAGCCCTGCTGCCATGCCTGGCCTCGTGACTCATTCCAAACCGACCATAAAAGCAATTGGCCGTGAAGAGATCAAAGCTTCCCTGGCTTATCCCTGCCCTGATTCCAGTAACGAAATCGTGGCGCTCGCAGACTGCCTGGGGTGTAATTGGAGGGCTTAATTGAGGAAGGTCATTAGGGGCAGGCAAAGATAGGGGAACTGGAGCCTCTCACCTACTGTGAGCTACTGAGGCTTTCACAGCAGCGATGGTGAAAAGGGGAGGTTTGGGTTGGATACCAGGGAAAGGTTCCTCACCAGACGGTGCTGAGGAGGGAACAGGGAATGGGCACTGCTCCACAGCTGCCAGAGGTCCAGGAGCACTTGGACAACGCTCTGAGGCACAGGGTGGGATTGTTGGGGTGTCTGTGCAGGGCCAGGAGCGGGACTGAATGGTCCTTGGGATCCCTTCCAGCTCAGGAGATTCTATTCCATGATTTTAGGGATCCCAGCAGTTAAAATGGGGCCTCACCTGGGGCTGTTGGATGGGATGTGCAGGGATATCAGACCAAGGACTCAGGGTCCCTCCTGCCTGGAAAGGTCTTCCACAGCTCTGTGGGATGGTCCCATGGACATCGAGAGCGGAAGAGGTGCTAAATGTAGATGGGAGCTATAAAGTGGCTGCTTTACCTCCAACTCCATGAAGAGAAGGGAAAGCAAACTGCCTGCCCATTCCTCTCCCCTCCAGCCTCTGCCCTTCCCCTGCTCCCTCCTGACACAGGGGTGACTTCTCCAGCCTGTGACAAACGGATCCTGGGGAGACCTTCCTCCAGCAAGAGGCCATTCCACCCCACTAATGTTAATATTAAGCTGTTTATCTGCCCCGGGGCTATAAAACTCTCATCTCCGAAGGGGGAAAAATATCCCTGCTGTCCTTTATATCTGCTCCTGCTTATTGCAGCCTTATCAGCACACCCAGCCAGCCTGCAGGGCAAGGGAGTCACACGATGCCTGCAGCAAACGAGGCCCACGGTCCCACAACGTTGTGTGTCCCTTCTGCAGCGGAGTCACGGGGCCAAGTCCACCCCACGGGGACAGCGTGGCACTGATCAGTGCCCAGCAGCCCCACTGCTCCTCTGAGCCGCCCAGCTGGGCACTGAGATCCACCTCCAGTGCATGGTGCCGCCTTCCCGTGCCGCAGGTGAACGCTGGCTGTCCCTCATGGGTTTGTGACTCTGCTGCACTGATCTGTGTCCTTTGTGCAGTTGTTATTTGGCTGGTGAACCTCATGGGCTGTCCTAAAGCAGGACCTGGACACACGCAGAGTCACTCCTTTTCCCCCAGGCTGGTTTAGCGGGTCTGGACAAGCCGGAGTCTCCCCAAAGTCTTGGGCAATCGACTTTCCCGTTCTCTTCCCCACCACGCTTTCATTTCTGCCTCTTCTGGGAAGCTTCTGGGCCACACGTGATGAGTGATCGGCGTTTGGCCATGGCAGGAGCTCTGCTTGGAGCCCTGCTGCTCGGGGTCTGGGGCTGTGGGGGCAGAATCCTGGCCGGGGAACGGATTCAGGAGCAGAGCGTGCTGCGCCAAGGGGTTCTGCTTGTTCTTGTGCCACCACTGCCAGGCAGAGGGGTTGGCCGGGTGGCTTTGTGTGCCAGCTGGAGACAAGGAGGCATCTGGCTCTGCTGCCACGGGCTGACTGGTGGCCAAGGTAAACTCCTGGGCTTGAGCTGGGGCAATTCCTGTTCTCATTCTCTTCCTGACATGAAAACACCTTTGTTCCAGCCAGGAACAGCAGCGGCTTGGCTTTCTCAGCAGCAAGGGCTGAAGGTGTCCTTCCTTGTGTCCTTCAGGGCCAGCACTGACCGTGGCAAAGGAGGTGGCTAAAGGCTCAAATTGCACCAGGGGAGGTTTTGGATATTGGGGAATTTTCTTGACCGTAAAGGTGGAGTCACCACTTAAAAACATGTGGATGTGGTATGTGGGGACACAGCTTAGTGGTGGCCTTGGCAGGGCTGGGATTGATGATATTAAAGCCTTTTCCAACGTAAACAGTTCTATAATTCTGTGATTCTCAAACACTGGTGGGGGCTGTGGGTTGGCTGTCCTTCATCTATCCCAGAGCAATTCCAACAGGATACAGTCTGAGACTAGATGTGGTGGAATGGCCAGTATTTAATGGAATATCCAACGTTAGAAACACCGGGAAACAAAAAAGGCAAGAATTGCCACAAAACGAAGCAGATCAAACAGGAGTCCTGATGGTTTCAGTTTATTACAGAGATGCTCCAGACCCAGCCCTGCCTCAAGGACACCCTGGAGATGTCTGTTCCCACCTCTCAGCTGCTACTCTTCATGGGGAAGCGCTGCCTGACCTGGAAGTGCTCACACTTCTTGTGCTTCAGGGACAGTCCATAGAGCGGGGTCATGTCCACCTGGACGCCCTCACAGACGCTGAACTCCAGCTGCTGGAGCAGGGTGGCCAGGAAGAGGAACACCTGCCACCGGGCAATGACCTCCCCGATGCACCTCCTCTTCCCCAGCCCGAACATCAGCACCTTCTCCCCTTCCTCTTTGTTCACCTTGGTCCCGTCAGAGCTGAGGAAACGCTCGGGCTTGAAGGTTTCCGGGTCCTTCCAAAGCTTCCTGGGAGGGAAAATATCAGGTGTTGAGATGGTTTCTCCTGGTTGTGGGTGTAGGGGGGGACACTGGAAGGTGGGAACCGTCAGGAAGGACGCTCCTGAATTCAGCAGGTCCCTCATCTGCTGCCTTTTCTCTGCAGGCAGGTTGACCCCACTCCTGCCCAGGAAGAGAATGGTACAGGGAGGGACCTGTTTGTCACTACAGGAGGGTTTGTGCCTCACAAGGGACTTACTCATCGTGGTTCACTTGCCACTGGCTGACGAACACACAGCGATCCTTGGGGATGTAGTACCCGTTCAACACCGTGTCCTTGGTCGTGCTGGGGAGAGAAAAGGTGGAGAGCTGGGCAAGCCCAAAGGTTTTTCTGCATCCTCAGGGGTCTGTCAGGCTTCTCCTGATGCTGCTGCAGGAAGGGTGTGACCCGCAGGGGTGATTTTGTGGGGTTTGTGTCCTCCATGAGCCATAACAAGGTGCCTCGAGGGCACCTCGTCCCTGGAGCAGCTCTGCCAGCCTGGGCCCGTACCTGTGTGGGATGGTGAAAGGAATGAAGGAGGAATGCCTGAACATCTCCAGGATAAAGGCTTCCGTGTAGGGCAGCGTGCCCCGGTCCGACAGCCGCGGTCTGCGCTCCCGCCCGATGATCTGGTCTGGGGCAGGTGGAGAGCGGCAGGAGGGTCAGGGGCAGGACTGACCAGAGAGGTTTGGCCCCAGGGGAAGGTGGTTCATGGACTCACCCAGCTCTTCCTGGATCTTCCTCTGGATGTCGGGGTACCTCACGAGATACATGAGGCTCCAGGACAGGGCTGTGGTCACGGTGTCGAAGCCTGGGCAAAGAGGACGGGGTGTGGGTGAGCTCAGCACAACCACCCTGGCCTGGGGGCTGGCTGTCACACAGGGAAGCCTGGGGTGGCTGAGGGGACATCCTGGACACACAGCAAGGCCTGGGGCTTTATTCTGCCACGGAAAACATGGCTAAAATATCCCGCTCTCTCAGCCTGTGTTGCTCCTGTGTTGTGTCAGGTTTGTGCAACTTCTCCATAATTGAGGGAATTTCCACAGAAAGGTGAATCAGGCAATAGACATCTGCCTCAGCCAGGAACAGCCACCCTGGCTCGTGAGGCTCAGCTGAGCCCTTCACTCTTTCCAGAGATGGTGTCCCAGACTGGTCTCTAGAGGTATCCCTGGAAGGTCCAGTGAGCAGCAGAGCGAGTGCTTAGACCCAAACCAGCTGCCTGGTGATGGACATGGAAGGGTCAGGCAGGAGGAGCTGAGGAAAACCTGAGAGCAAGGAAAGGTGGAAAGTACCTGCTCCAAAGAGGTCGTTCACGAGGTTGACGATCTTCTCCTTAGGGATCTGCTTGGCCGTGCTCGTTCCCACTTTTTTGTCCAGGCACTGCTCAATGAGGGAGTCGGTGATGTCCCGGATGTTGTTCTGAGAGAGGGAGAGGAGACAAGGTCGGTCGTGGCAACAGGACTGGGTGGGAGTTCCTGAGCAGCCCCACCCGGCGCTGGGGGAGCCCTGGGGAGCATCATCGCTCAGCTCCCTACGGAAACAAGGAGAGGGTGCTCCGAGGAGCCTGAGCACAGAGCTGATGTTCAACCATCAGACTGGCCACTGGCAATGCAGGAGAAGCTGAGAGGCTCATGAAACTGTGCCAGGGGAGGTTTAGGTTGGATACCAGGAAAAGGCTCTTTCCCCAGAGGGTGGCTGGGTGCTGAACAGGCTCCTCAGGGAACAGGCACAGCCCCAAGGCTGCCAGAGCTCCAGGAGGATTTGAACAACGCTCTGAGGCACAGGGTGGGATTGTTGGGATGTCTGTGCAGGGCTAGGAGCCGGACTCAACTATTCTGGGGCCTCTTCCAACTCAGAAAATCCCATGACTGTACAATATTCTGTGATTCTATGAGAAGAAGGACAGTGGCCATTGCTGCTTGGCTGCAAGAACAGAAACACCTCGCTGATAGAGAGGGGAGGAGAGTAGGGACGCACCTTGGTGCAGGTGAGGGTCCTGCAAGCTCTTACCTCGTCGTAGGTCTCGTAGTGCTCCTTGACCCTTTTCTGCAGGAAGCTGAGGAAGTACCTGTTGAAGTCTATAAACAATTTCATGCTGCGGCTGGGGAGGTACCGGAGCAGGGGTATGAAGTCGGCTGGGTTGCCAGCAGCAGCCACATCAGTGAACCTCTGAGCTGAAGTCACCAGGCTGAGCAGCTCCTGGTCGTCGTGCTCGTAGCGCTTGCCGAAGCACATGGCACAGATGACATTGGCCACCGACACCACCACGTACCGGTAGGGCTCAAACCTCTTCTGCTCCTCCATCAGCTGCAGGAACTTGGTGACCAGGTACTCGGCCTCCTTGGACACGTGCTCCTCCAGCAGGCAGGTGGAGGACGAGGTGGGGCTGGGGGCGATGGAGAAGCTCTTCAGGGCACTCTGGGCCAGCTTCCTGCGCGCCTTCCACACCTCCCCGGAGTCGGGGCTGAACGTCAGGCTCTGCCCGTCCGTGACGAAGCGAAAGCTGTAGAGGTCAGGGCGGCCCATGAAGTCCTCTCCTTGCTTCACCAGGGCTTGCTTGATGGTGTCCAGCCCGCTGAGCACCAGCACGGGCCGCGTGCCGATCCGCACCTCCATCACGTCCCCGTACTGCCGGCTCAGCCGCGTCAGCGCCAGGTGCGTGTCCTTGCGCAGCTCCAGCACGTTCCCCAGCACGGGGTAGCCCCGGGGGCCCGGCGGCCTCCGCAGCCCCTTGGGCACGGGCCGCTGCAGCCACTGCAGCAGCAGCAACACCACGCAGAAGGCGGCGGCCACCAGCAGCACCTCGCTGGCCGACACCGCCCCGGGGCTCCCCGCCAGCGACATCGCGGCCTTCAGCATCGCTGCCGGCATGCAGAGAGCCTAAAGGAGGGAGCCAGAGGGAGGGAAAGGGCTGCCATCAGCGAGGGGCTGAGTGCTCTGCGTGTTCCTGACCCCGGCACAGGCAGAGAGGGCCCTTAACCAGCTCAGGGGATGGAGCTGCCCCTGCAGCCCTGGGGCTCTCCCGGGCCACAGCTGGAGACCTGAAAAGATTCCAAACACACCCACCCAGCCCTTAAGAGGGTCCTCAACTGCCTGAGCCTTCAGTGACACCCATTACCCCCCAGAAGACCCAAGCCTCCACTGGCACAGCCACGGCTCCTGCCCGGGGAAAAGAGTCTTGTGAAACATGGAATGCTGCAGCTCAGCAAATCCCACGGAAGCAGCAGGAGAGGAACAGCAGCTCCTCTGCGAATGTTGTTCCAGGACTACCAAACCCATGAGGAGTTACAGCCAGGAGGGTGGACCTGCCGGCCACAAGTCCTGGTGGCTGGGGGGAGCGGGGATGTCGCAGGGCTGCTCTGTGAGAACACACAGCTCACTGGGTGAGCAGGGAGACCCAAATACGGCCTTCCCGGTCCTATATCCATGTTCAACCCCCTCACACACACAGACTGTCTCCTACCTGCAGCTCCTCGGGCTGGTTCTGCTGCCCAGGGCTCCCAGCAGAGAGTGCCTGGCACCGGGAACAGAGGGGATCCTCCTCTGTCTCCTGAACCTTCTTGTCCTGTCACCTCGTTCTCCTCTGCCTGGTCCTTCTTCTCCTGCCACCTGGGAGTCCCCAACCCTCCAAGCTCACCCCTCACTGCATCGCTGGGAATTTATCTCCAGAGGGCCACCGCAAAAGTCCTTGGGAATAGCTACCCATTAACAAACTGGGCCGAGCCTGGCTGGAGCTTGCCCAAAAAGCCAGGGAAGAGCCTTTCTCCTTGCCAACAGGCTCTGGGGCACGAATGGTGACTTCTCCTCCTGCCCAAGGCCCTAGAGCCTGTGATGGGGAGGGAGAAGGGGATCCTTAGGACAGGGAGGAAGGAGGTCCCAAAGCTGTGCCTTGGGGATGATGTAGGACGTGCTCTCAGCATGGCTTCCCTAGGGAATGTGGGTGCCAGCACTTCCCCAAAAAACTTCTCTGGGCTTGCCAGGCTGTTCCCAGCAGCCAGAGAGGGCTGTCACCTCCATGGCCGCTCTGGAGGTGCGGGCTGTGAGCGAGGGGAGGCGTTTGTGGCGAGGCATCCCCAGCCCTCGCCATCCATCCCTGGGGAATCACGAGGCAGGTCCCACGCCCTGGCAGCGTGGCAGCAGGATCGCCCGGGCCAGGGGCAGAGCCAGGCCCAGGTTAACGATTGCCCAGGTTTGCGTGAGAAGGCAGCTGGCTCGCTTCCCCCGGCTCCTCCGGGGCAAACAGGCAGCGAGGAGGAGGAGGAGTGGCAGGGCAGAGGGGAGGAGGTGAGCCCGGCAGATAGGAGAGGTGAAGGGGCAGCACGGGGCAAGGCTGGGGCAGTTCATCCCCCCGAAAGCGCTGGGTGACACCCGACAGGGAAACACTTGAGCCAGCGGGGCTGTGGCTCTTGCTGGGGCAAAATTCAGGGGAGTTTGGGAAGTGCAGCTGGGATGAGTGGGAACAAGGCAGAGCTTTGGGGTTTGGCCCGAAGTTTCACTCGATCTTTGAAAATTCCAGTGGGAATTTGGCCCAGGTAAAAGCTGAGCTAATATTTAATAAAGGCTTTCAACATCTGGTCTAATCGGGCTCGTTAATAGCAATGACGCCGTTCATTAATGTTTGGCAAGAACAGTTACAAAACCCCGGCTGCTCATATTCCTGCTGATAATTCCCAGGAACATCACAGCCCTCCCGGCCCCGGCTGCACCAGCAAGGAGGACCCTTGGGAATGCTTTAGGGGAGGCAGGCTGCAGGAGCAGGGCTTGTGTGGTAGGCTGGATCCAGCCAGAGTCTCCCATCCCCATGGATCTACCCAGATCCATGGCATGGGGTTGAGTTGGGGTGGAGGGGCTGCCCCCCAGGAGCATCTCAGACCTTGGTGGTCCTTCTGCTGACGGTGAACCCACCTGCTCCCCATCCATTGTATCCCAAAGCTCTGGGGAGGGTCCTGGAGAGGTTCCTCAGGACACACCTGTCCCTCTTTCCCCCCTTCCCATCCCTCCCGGGCCCCTCGGCGGCTGCCAAGCCCGGCAGGAGGGCAGGGTGCCTCCAGATGGGAGCAGCGTTAAGAGCGGCTGCCTTGTGTGCCAGGGAGCGTCACCCCCCGAAAACACCCTCACGCCCTAAAAACACCCTCACGGCCCCAAAACACCCTCACTCCCCGTCGCCGCCCCTGGCCGAGCCCGCGCATCCCCGGAGCCGGCCGGGAGCAGCCGGGGGGACGCTGCCGGTCCCTGCCCCGGGCGGGTCTGGTGCTGCCCTCCGTGGGCCAGAATCCCGAGGGATGGCATGGGATGGGATGGGCCGTGCCGTGCCGTGCGTGCAGGGACAGGCGGGAGCGGGAGGGTGACGGAGCCCGCGGGCACGCGTGGCACGGCATGTGTGGCACGAGGGACGCGGGTCCGTGAGGGACACGGAGGCTGTCCCCGCACACGGAGGCGGCTCCGTGCGTGCAAGGCGCGTCTGCAGCCTGCCCGTGCGGGGACAGCGGGAGGGACACCGCGACAAAGCACACGGCGTTGTGCGAGGTGCCCCGGGAGCCAGAGACGTCCCCGGCCGGGGTTTATGGACACCCTGACGTGTGTCCCGAGCCCTCTGGGGCACATTTGGGACATTCGTGGCCAGACCTGCAGTGTGGGGCACGGGTCAGTGCGACCTGGGGCTAAGAGGGGACATTTCGGGTGGCACGACTGGCACCTCCCCGCTTCGCACTCCTCTCTCTCCCGCTTCTCGTGGCTGGAAAGGGCTGGGGGGACTGTGTCCTGTCGAGGGGACACAAATGACGGGGGCACTGCTGTCCCCTTGCAGGTGACGCAGCATCCTGTGGCAGAGGGCACCTCTGTTGACCCCGACGACGCCCCCAGTGCCGAGGACCCCCCACAACCTCCCCAGCCCCCAGCCAGCCGTGGGGGGAGCTGATCCTGAGCTGATCGTGAGCTGCTCCGGCGCCGCCTTGACCCCGGGCCAGGCTCCTGGACGTGAGGCCACCGCCCTGGTCCTTTAAAAAACCATTTCCCCCCCCACCCNGAGCCCCTTCGCACGCGATGTCCCTAATGCCACCTCTGGGACCCCCCGGCGGGGCGGGACACCCTGGCCTATCTCCCGCCTCGCGGCAGCTGGGCTGGGAACAAGGATGCGGGTGGAGGCGGGGGAGATTTTGGGAGCGGGCTGGTCCCCCTCGCCCTCCCTGGAGAGTAGGAGCTGGCCTGTCACCCCGCGGTGACCGGGACTGGGGGCTGCAAACTCTGCCCGAGCCCCGCTTTGGACATCGAACATCCCCCCCGACGAGCCCCCCTCCCTCCGGCTGCACCCTCTGCCCCATGCCAGCCCCACCTCGCCCCTCGGGTCGCCCTGTCCCCAGGGAACAGAGGTGACAGAGGGCACGGCGGCTTCTCACGCGAACCTGGACAATCTTTAACCGGGCCGGGACAGCCAGGGCCGTGACCCCCGGGGCTGCCCCGCCGCCCACGACCCCACGGGGACCCTATGGAGCTGTGGGGTGGCCCCGCAGCGTGAGGTGGGGGCACACGCACGGAGCCGGTGGCCCCCGCTCTGCTTTACCGGGCACACCGGCGGCGGGACGGGCAAAACCCCCGCGGAGCTGCGCGATTCCTTCGGCCCCGCGGAGGGTGGTCCACGTTCATCCCCGCGTGTTCGCGGAGCCCCGCGGGGGCTGAAAGCCCCGGTCCTCCCCTCCTGCCCCGCACCGCGCGCCCCAGGGCGCTTTTCCCACGCTCCCGCTGTCCCCGCGGCTCCGGACACCGCGGATATCCCGCGGCTGCGGGCAGCGGGGCGGGGGGCGCGGCTGTGGGTGTACGGAACCCCCTGGGGCTGGGG
>VZRF01015015.1:46874-77026 GCA_013396875.1 Vireo altiloquus
GGGGGCTGTATTTACTTATGGGGGGCCTGTGTTTACATTTTGGGGGGTCCTGTGTGTACCTATGGAGATGCCCTGTGTTTATCTATGAGGGGTCCTGTGTTTACCCATGGGGGGCTCTGTGTTTACCTATGGGGGTCCCTGTGTTTATCTTTGGGGGAGGGGCTGTGTTTATCCATGGGGGGCCCTGTGTTTACCTATGGGGGTCCCTGTGTTTATCTTTGGGGGTCCCTGTGCTTATCCCTGGGTCCCTGTGTTTATCCATGGGTGATTCTGTGATTACCTACAGTGAGAGCTCTGCATTTACCTATTGAGGGTCCCCCTTTTTACCTTGGGGACCCCCTATGGTTGCCTCTGGGGGTGTGTCTCTGTGTACCTATGAGGGGCTTGAATTTACCTTTGGCAGGTCCATGTGTTTACCTGGGGGGTCCCTTGTGGTTTCCTGCAGGGATCAAGCTGGACACAGCCCCCCAGATCCAGCCTCGGGATAGTTTAATTTATATTTGCACTCAAACATGGATTTATTGGGTTTTTTTTTGCCGAAAGGAGGCTCTTCTTTTTAGAAAGGATCCGTGTAAGGGGATGATGTGTGCTGAGTTCTTTCACGTGTTTCCTAAGGGAGATTAGAAACAAAACAGGAAATGGCACGGAGTTTTAGTTTTCCTGTGGATACCCAGGGATGTGTTATCTGTGTTTTGAGAGTGCTTTTCATCAGCCATCTCCTTGGAATGCAGGCATTGTCATCACGGGTTAATATAAACACACAGCCCCAGGAAGGAGAGGAGGCTGCTCCTGATGGATTTATGGCTTAGTGACCAAATTTAGTGTTTTCTTCCCTTTGAAGCATCCCCTGTTTTCATTCCTGTGAAAGTTGGGGGAAGTGAGATTTTTTTTTTTCCCTCATCCAGTTTTTTTTCTTTTTTCCCTTGCATCTTTTTCCAAGAGGCTCAGCTTGCAGAGACTCCAAATGCCTCTCTCAGAAACGTGATTTATACATGGATGTTGTTCTCCCTGGGCTGTCTCCTGTGTTTCTTTGTGCTGCTCACCATAAATATCAAACGTTGTCCCTCTTTGATTGCAGCATGAAAGGCAAATCTATACATTTAGGAGCTTGTCGTGTCTCTCGCTCTCCGTGATGCTCGTGAGCCTGTCACTAGGAAATCTCAGATCAAAGGAGCTGTTTAGCTGCTTCCAGGAGCGTTGGAAACATGTGTCTAAAC
Organism: Vireo altiloquus; assembly: GCA_013396875.1. Taxonomy (NCBI): domain Eukaryota; kingdom Metazoa; phylum Chordata; class Aves; order Passeriformes; family Vireonidae; genus Vireo; species Vireo altiloquus. The sequence continues at coordinate 48,092 of VZRF01015015.1, forward strand.
AAATTGGAGTTTCTCCTCCCTGATTCTGACAGAACTCGAGCGCTGGGAAGGAGAGCAACTATTTTTTAATTTCTTTATTTAATTGTGGCAGCGATGCTAACTCTGCCTCTGCAGAGCATGGGAGCTTTTGTCCTGAACTCCAGCATTTGGGATTTTCCTTCCTTCTGTGTTTCTCTGTTCCTTTAAAGGTGTTGCTTGGGGTTCCCCTCCTGCCTTGTATCTCTCTTCCCTTGAAGGTTTGGGTTTTCATTTGTGCAGAGATCGATCCTCTCACTGCTGAATATTCCCTTCTGGGACAGGAGCCCTTCTGCCCCTGTGTCTGTATGCCCAAACTTGAAAAGGGGAAGCGAGGATAAATTCCTGGTTTGAAATCACAGGGAGAACACCCACGGGCAACCCGAAATACAAAATATTTTTCTCAGAAGCGTCAGTCTTGAATTCAGTCCGTCAGACAAAGATCTGCTGTACAATGGGAAAGGCAAAACCCCATCCAGGGATTTACACTCCCGCTGGGATCCGTGGTGGTGTCCGTGGGGATGTTATTTCCTCCCCACAAAAGGAGAGCGGAGCTGACAAAGCCGGAGGCTGGGAGGGGAGCCAGGGCTGCGGGCCGGGGGTGCAATGATGCTGATTCAGGTTGTCACTTTGTGCGTCTTGTTACAGCCAGGCCTGTGAATCTTCACAGCGGCTCCGTGCCAGAAATATGGCTACGGACTGGCTGGGCAGCATCGTGTCAATTAACTGCGGAGAGAGCTTGGGAGTCTACCAAGGCAGAGTGTCTGCCGTGGATCAGGTCAGCCAGACCATCTCCCTGACGCGGCCCTTCCACAACGGGGTCAAATGCCTCGTGCCAGAAGTCACCTTCAGGTTAGTGCCTGCCCTTTCTCCCCCTGCCTCGCCCCAGGCAACCCTGCAGGGTGCTTTATGGGTTTTCTTCCCTCGGACGTGACCTCTTTGCCCTAAATTTCCTCGCTGCCGCTGAGTGCCTCTGGTGTTTGTGTTAGTTTGTGTGCGGGAGATTAATTCCTGGCTGGGATCCTGGAGTTGGAGTGGGGTAGCTCAAGCTTGGGGGTTATTTGGGGGTCACGCTGTGTGTATATATACAAGTATATATTTACCTGTTATTGAGTATATAGGTTCTGTTGTTGAGGTTTTTGGGGGCTGACGTACTTTTGTAAAGCTTTGCCCTCGGCAGTTCTTTCCCACCAGTTCCTGGCAGCACCACGTTTAAAAAATATAACGAAGAGTCACTCATCACTGGACATTTTCCTGTTCCCTGGAGTATTGTAGTTAAGGCTCTGAGTCACTCACTTTTCAGTCATACTGACTCCACAAAGTCAATACTCTTAATTTTTCTGTTTTCCTCTTGGATTTCGAAGAGAGACAGTGAGGGAGAACAGCAGCCACATCCTTCCAGGGGATGTGTGGAAGTCTCTCTGTTTTCATATCCCCCTTGGACAAATGCTGAGTTAGAACTAGAAGAGCATAATTCCTGATGTATTTCTTGCAGTCAGTGCAAGTGGAGTTCTTTATAATCACTCCTTTGTTTCCTTTTGGCTTGTGCCCAGTGCTAGATTAGTTTTCTTTATCCTTTTTTTTCTGTGGAAATTGGAAGTGCTGTCCTTGTCTGAGCATGAGCTGCACTCGTCTAAGGGTAGCTTTCTGCAGAAATGGATTAAAATTAATAGTAGCCTCAAGGCTGAGAGCAATTAATTAGCTAGAAACTGTTAAATTAATGCAGATTTCTGCAAAGGTCTGGGCCAGTTGCTCCCGTTTTTTGCTTGTCTGCTGATTCTTGTTTCAGCTGGGAGCAGAACCAACCAAACAAAACCCAGGTGCAGTGTAGGAATACTGATTATTTGGAAGATTTGCCATTTCAGTTGAACATTTTGCTGTCTGTGGAAATGCTCCGCGTGTTTGAGTATTAAAATCCTTTTATTCCCTTCTTCCTATCAATAATGGCACCGGAACAACCTCCCTGGACGATGCTGGATGTTTTTCCTCAGGAGTTTGGGGTTTTTTTTTGCCAGGGCATGTGCTGAATTCCTGACTGTGAGGTTTTCTTGTGCTGCTTTTAGGGCAGGTGACATTACAGAGCTGAAGATTCTGGAGATCCCAGGCCCAGGGGACAGCAGGCAATGTGGGGACTCACAGCCGATGGAAACTGGCATCCCCGGGGTCGGGTGTCAGGTGGGACCCAGCCAGAATGGCACTGGGAAAGTCCTCAAGAAACCCAGCAGTGCCCCACAGAACATCCCCAGGAGGACAGACATGAAGAGCCAGGACATTGTCATCTCCCCACAGCAGCAGTGCTCCAAGAGCTACATGGATCGACACATGGAGACACTGAGCCAGTCCAAAGGTTTCCGTCGGAGGCACAACTCCTGTGAGTATGAGGGGGTTAGCCTGGAGCTTTCCTGCTCCAGCATCTTCCCTCCTTCAGCAAGAGCTTTGCAAACGGGGCTGGAAACTCATCCTGCCCCACCTGTGTGTTAATTCTCACACAGGATGCGTTTCTGTCCGTGTAGAAAATGTCTAATGCCAAAGATTTCCTCCGTTTGCTCTCTTTCCTATTTGAAGATCTCCCAGCTTCCAGCCTTTCCCTCTGAAAGAAAAACTGCAGCATGATCAGGCTTTTCTGTTTAAGGATTTATCATTACCTATTATAGCATCACCCCGTACAGAATTACAGATGGGTTGTTGAAAACACAAATTAATGAGGGGGATGTAGGATACAGTCAGAGCCTCCCAAAGTCAAACATCTGTTATTTTTATTTCTCTTGATAAAATCTTCAAAACTGGGCCAAAACTGACTTTGTTCACTTTATTTCTCAAAGTCCCCTGAGCTATCTTCCTTTCCAGATCTTCATAATCCAGTTCCTGGAATGTCAGTGTGTATCAAGCATATTTCCATGACTTAATTCTTGAAGCTTCAGTATGCATCCAGCAGAATTCCATGACTTCATTTTTCCCCCCCTTGCAATTAGAAAATAAACAAACTGTGGTGGGCCAGGCCAGTTAAACAGGTCTGGGGCTGTGTTTTTGGGGAGAAATTCCTAGTCCTCTGGAAGTCTTTCTCTCCCACCAACAGCTGGGTTATTTTCACCCCTTCCAGGTAGATTTGGGGTGAGCAGAGAGTGCTTCAACCACAGACAGCTCGTGTTGGGTTCACACGAGCACAGCAGGTGGCTTTTACAGACTTTGAGGCAGGCTGAGCAAGGTCCTAGGTGTAGATTGTTAGCTTGGGTTCATTTTGGGATCAAGGAGGTGGGGAAGGGATGTCTTTCCCTGTGAAATGTGTGTGTTTGGAGCGTAGGGTAAGTGCTGTGTGAGTTTTGGGAGGGGGATGGAACTGGGCCTGGCTTTGTGCAGATGGTGGGTGCAGGAGTCCATGGGCTGAGATGTCATCCAGAACTTCAGTCCTACAGCTGGAAGTTGACCTCCTGTTGGCCTCTAGCGTGCCGAGTCAGGGCCAGAATTCCCCTTTGGAGCACTGGTGTGACAGGAATCAATCAACAACAAACACCAGCGCAGGTTTCCCAACAATGGCTCCGGTGCCGTGCTGGCACCGGGCTCGCCGTGCCAGGGCTGGCAGCAAACACTCCCACAGGGATCTCTCAGGAAGGCAGCCAGCTCGCTGTTTGCTTGTGTGCTGTACATGAAAGGGTTTTTATTCCTTAGAAACAAAAAAAAAGCCTGGGAAGGATTGTTTATCTTGTGAGGGAGGTGCTTTTCTGCACGGTGCAGGGCTGCCAGCTTGGAGTGGAGCTGCTCCCCTCAGCGAGCTTCGTGCAGGGCAGAGGCACTGGAAGTTGTGATCCAAAGGCTGCTGGAATAGGAGATCTGGCTTTCTGCAGCCTGACTTTGCTTTCCTCCCATTGCCCTTTTTTTGGCTCCTCTCTTCCCTGAGCAGAGCCAGCTGTCGTTTTTCCTGTCTGCAAAGGAGGAACAACTCCTCACTTTGCTCCCAGCTCGTTGGAGGCCTGTGCAGGGCAGGGCAGAGCTGTGGGTTCAGCAGTATTCCTGAGCTGGCACCCCTGGGGATGGATTAGGGAGCTGCCCACCACAGTGCCAGCGGGGCTCATTTTGATGAGGTAGGCTCCTGGCTCCCATTGTTCGTGGCTGCAGGGAGCTTTCCAGCCATTGTTCTCCAGCTTTTGTGGTGCAGCTCTTTATCCCATCAGCATTTACACACTGCTCACATCAGCTGCTTCTGTCTACTGAGTGTTGGGAGAGCTTGGGTCTGTTGTGTTTTCATTCCTCATCTTCCTCCTTCACAGCAGCAGCTGCGGCTGTGATTCCCTCAGCAGTCCCTCAGTTTAGTTCCAAACCAAGTCCCATCCAACTTTGGAGTGGTTTAAGTGTCACCTTTGGTTTGGGAAGCCTTCATCTAGGACTGAGAAGAGTTGTTACCAAAAAGCTTTCAAGACTAAGCACAGAAATGAGTGGTTGCAGTGTGCCTACTGGAATTCTCCTTCCTGGGAAGCCTTACCCTTTCCTCTCACCTAAATCCTGTTTGGTCACCACAATTCTGGAGTTCTGCTGGCTGTCCTTCCGAGATAAAAGGTGCATTATCACAGACTCTTCTCACTTGACAAGGGTGTTGGGGTTTTCTTCTTAGTGGGGTAGGGTTATTCTGCAAAGCCTAGAAGATTTGGGATGTGGCTGTGGGGACTGGGAAAGCTTTCAGGTTAGTCATTTAAGAGTTCTCCAGAAAAAATCAAGTCCCACACTGTCTGAAATGAATCCTTGCTGTGACAATGCATTTCTGCCTGGGAATAAACCAAGTGCACGTCCTCAGCAAGTGGCCTTTGAGCATGGCTGAAGCTGGATGTGCTGAAACTGGACTTGTCTGCACTTAGAGAGGGGACAGCTGACTTAAAGGGAGCTCGTGGAGTTTGTGCCTATTGCAAATCTTCTGGAATGTTTGCTGAGTCTCCTTGGATGGCTTGAAATTCTTTGTTTCTGTGTTATCAAACGGATTCCCTCAAACTCGTTTGTATAAATCCCTCACAAAGGGGATTATCTTAAACAACAGGAAATAGTTTAGTAGAGCAAGCAGTTCTGGCTTGATAACTTGCTCCATCTGTTGGACGCTCTAGGTGATTCCTGTAACTGCAGGAATTGGCCTGAAATATTTTCTAGCAATTGCAAATGTGACACTGGGAATGACAAACAGATTAATATTGGCTGGACCTGAAGAATAATGGAAGAAATCAGCAGCTAAAGGATATGTTGACCTCGTAATTGTATATTTGCATCAGTTCTTCATCTCCAGCCATGAGCAGAAGACTTTGATCAGTCTCACTCCAGAGAATTTGGGCTTTCCCAATGACTTGTGATTGGAAAGAAGTGTGTTCCAGCATACAAGGGGATGGATAAGGAGGAGAATGAAAGGGGAATGAGGCAATGGACTGTGTGTCATATTACAGAAATCATATCAAGGGCGAGGAAAAAGAGATCCTTTATATTCAGGGTTTGAAGTTTTCCCTTAAAGACCATTAATATGGAAGAAAACACCTACAGTAGTTTCTGAAATTTAGGGAAACTCCAAAGGGTGGCTTGGGTCACCCACCTGCCTGAACACGAGTTTGGTGTATGTGGAGAACCCCTAGGTGCCAGCTGATAACCTTGCTGCTGATGTGACACTCTCTGGGATTGAATAAAAGAAACAGCTCTTCTGCCACTGTGGGCAAGCTTGTTTTTCTAACCTTGCTGCTGGGAAGTCCCCAAAAGTCTCTTTGCTGATGTTCTTGTTCTGTTTTCTGCTGGCTTAGCTGAGCCTGAGTAATGCCAGGGATGAACTCCATGGCGAGTATCCCTTGAGTGAGGGCACTGTAAGCAGGAGCTCCCCTCTCCCCCAAAATTTGCTGAGAAAGGGCCTTTTTCCATTTAGGACACGCTCTCAACTTGCTTTTTTTTTTGGTTTAGGGTCATCCAGCAGCCGCCACCCGAATCAGGTGACCCCGAAGAAGAGCGGCCTGAAGAACGGGCAGATGAAGAGCAAGGACGACGAGTGCTTCGGGGACGACATCGACGAAATCCCAGACACTGATTTTGATTTCGAGGGCAACCTGGCCCTTTTTGACAAGGCAGCTGTGTTTGAAGAGATCGAGACTTACGAGAGGAGGAGCGGCACTCGCTCCCGAGGGACCCCCAACGAGAAACCAGCTCGCTACCGGCACGACGAGAACATCCTCGAGTCAGAGCCCATCGTCTACAGGAGGATTGTGGTACCCCAGAACCCTCACAAGGAATTCTGCACGGGTATGCCACCTCCCTTCCTGCTAAGGACCCAAACTGCTGCTTTTTGGGTGGATTTTTGCTCTGAGGGGTGTCTGTCAGCTTAGTATGGTCCAGGCAAGGGCAGTGTTCGCGTGAGGTTGGATTTGTGTGTCTACACACAGCTTTATTTGCAGTTTTTCTGAGATAATAAATGCTCAGAGAGGCCAGCAAGGTAAGCGTTGCTCCAGTAGGGAATGAAGCTGGTGGTTGGGAACTGAGTAAGAGGTGTTTGAATCCTTGATTTGATTTCAGGAGCCTGGGGAACCCACGAGGATTCGACTGCTGGCTCTGCAGAGGGACAGAGGAATGGTCTCAGGATTAGTGCTTTCGTGGTTTCAGGAGATTTCCTCTGCTTCTGGCGCTCTTTGGGTCGTAGTTTTCCATTTCTGCATGGGTTTAAATATTATTTCATATAAAAAGAACTTATGGTACATTTAGCCCCAAATTCCAGGTAACTTTCATCTCCTTGATGTATCTTACCTTTGATTTTAAGCACTTGCAAAATGTAGGAGTGAAGGAAATTTGGCATTCCAGGAACGTTTCTTTTCCACATCAGAATAAAATCAGATTTCAGCTCTTCTTGCAGGGACTCAAACCAACTGATATCGTGGTGGCCCGAGCAGAAGTGTGAGCAGCTCCTTGGGCTGTCATTCATCCTCTGCCTGGAAACTCCATCTGGGGTGTGAAACGCTTCAGGGGAGGAAGCTGATAGATCTGTAATGATTTGCTGCTTTTCAGTTTTGAAAAATCCTTTTTTTAGTGGTTCTGGGATATGACAATGTCCCAGTTCTCCATTTCTGTCATTCCTCTTCCTATTGTTCCATTCTGCTCTCGAGTGAGAGGAAAGCAAAGTGGGTTGTAGCAGCTCAGTGTTGTGTTTCCAAGGATGCTCAAGGAAGAGTGAGAGAAACGTGCAGTGAGACTTTCCCCCACTGCTTTGTCTTGCACAATTCTAAGACTTCCTGAGGCAGCAGTGAGAGTTCAGTATTAATGGCACTTTTTTCTGCTTAATTTAACCTCTTGCTTTTTAAATCTCCCCGAGCTTTCAGCAGCTCTCTGTGGAAGAAGCCACACTGACGGGCCGTGTGCTGTGTGAATAAGCACCTCTTCATTTTCTGTGTGATTTCCTATCCACTTTGTGAGTTTTTTCAGATTTCCTCCTTGTCAACCCATCTTCCAGCTGGCTTGTTTGAGAGGAGACAGGGCCTCTGTGGATGTCTAGTCTGAAACAAAAGCTAAGCCTCTGTTGGCAGCCAGTCTGAGCAGGATGGCTGATAGGGGATTCTAGCAGCAGAATTCCTGGGAGGAAAACTGCCATGCAACGAGCAGCAGTGAGCAAACCCAGGGATGGAAACACAATCCTGTTTGCTGCACTCTGTCATCCTTCCCTCTGGAACCCTAGCGTGCTGAGGGGAGCCTGCCGAAAGGAAAAGTGTCTTGTCTTGCTCTTGGCAGGGCTGCCCAGGGAGGATGGTTGGTGACTCCCCTCGTGCCTTGTGGGGTTGTACCAGCCCTGTTAGGTGCTGTTGGCTGCTTGGTGTCCCCTGGGTATGTTTGGAGGAAAGGCTGGCATGTCACACTGGGGACAGCACCCATCCCCTGCCTGCACTGAGCCAGCAGTGAGGACAGAGGTGTCCAGGGCTGTGCCTCGGCATGTTTTCTGTTGTGTCCACTGAGGAAGTCTCCTCTTGCCCAGGGAATGCTGCTGCCCATCCAGCAGAGGCTCCTGTAAGCAGCTGTGACTTGCCTGCTGTTCCTGGCACAGAGGGACGGTGTGCCTGGAGTAATGATGGACTTCTCTTGGAAAAAAAACCATCCCAATCCTTTTGTCCAGCTGCTGGAAGGAGGGTGCTGAGCTGCAGGCAGCCTGCCTCTTAGTGGCTCAAAGGGCAGCTGCTATGATTAAATGAGTGCCAAAAGCTCCAGAAGCTTTGATTTTGGATGTGTCTGTGGCAGGATTCTCCCTCCAGAGTTTGTTCTGGTTTCCTAAGGGCAGCTCTCCTTGCAAAAAGCACTTCCTAGTCATGACAAAGCACTTCTTTCTCCTGTTGTTTTTTACCCTGGGCCAATCTGAAAGATGATTGTGTTAATAGAGCCCTGCCTGAGACAGTGATTCTCTGTCTGCTGCAGCAGCACAAAACTGATGGCTGGAGATTGGCAGGGAGTTCATATCCAGCTCTTGTCACTGTGGGATCCCTGTCTCTGGATCCCTGCCTGCTTTCTGATGCCATGGAATAACCAGGATGGTTATTCAGCATAGGAATATTCAGCAGAGGTAAAGCTGAACTGCTGATGTCAGTTTTGAGTCAGGCTTTTGAGTTCCCCAGAAGACTCATCTGCAGGACTTCCAGCCTGGGGTTTTATTGCTGACTGGAGTAAGTTGGAGTGTGTGGGATAAACACTTGAGCCCACTGGGATGCTTTTCTGAGAGCTGGTTTTGTGGAGCCAGGCTGTCAAGCAGGCACAACCCTGTGGTTTGGAAGTAAGCAGGGAATGAAGAAGGTGGGAATCTGTTCTGACCAGAAATGAAAACCTGGAGCTAATGGAGCTTAGCAGGTCTTTGGTTGTGGCTGAGCTGAGTCCACCCCTGGGCCTCCACGTGTGAATCCCTCCTAAAAACACTGTTAGTCTTCACTGGTTTGGGCTGGCTGCTGTTGATCTGTCTCTCTGTTTACAGGGAAATGCAACTGCTTAGCAAAAGCTGCCTCCCTGGAAAGGCTGATCCTTGCATGAGGTGTGAGCCGCCTTTTTCTGTTTCCAGAGCTGTGCAGCTGGAGAATTTAAATGGTGTTGGCTCGGATCTGTCTCTGTTCCTCCTGCTGGCACTGCAGCTCCTGTGTTTGGCCATCCCTTGTGTTTTGGGACCGGGTTCTTTAGCAAAGCCAACGTTCTGCAGGAGTCCTGGAGCTCGGAGGAGTTTGCAGCAGGGTCTGTCCTTCGAACAACCCTTTTTCCTCACAATAAGGAGGTGGTGAAAGGAAACAGGAGCAGGCAGAGCTTCTGTGCCAGCATCAGAGCTCAGAACCAAGGCTGGGTGTGTTCTGTGAGGTGGTGCCAAAAGCGTGGCTTTTCCTTTGGAGCTCCCTGTCCTTGAGTGACTTTTCTCCTCTCTGTGGCTTTTAGCTCTTGGATGGCTGGGTGAGTGCCTTGGGTATATTGAATGTGAGAAGTGTTCTGGGCTGCCTTGAGGAGAGTGCAAATGAAGTTGGCTTTATCCACCCGAGGGAGCAAACAAAGTGGTCGTGGGGCAGAGTCCCTTTGTCCCTCTGGCAGTTTTTTTGCTCAGCTGGAGGGAATTGTGCACAGCTCACACTGCAAGGTCAGCCATAACTCCCGCAGGATTTGCCGTAATTAAAAATAACGACGATTAACAAAAGCAGCCCTTAAGGTTGTGGAGAAAACCGCTGGTGTTGGAGGGGTGGTAAATGTGTTTTGCTGAGTGTGCAGGCAGGTGGTTCCAGCTCTGCAACCAGCAGAAGGCAGCAGGGAATGTCCCATGTGCCTGGTGTGGGCAGGAGTTACAGACTAAGGCTCTGACACCTGGGGTTATTCACAGCCAAAGGAAAGCGTTGATGATGTTAGGACAGCTTGCAGGAGATCCTGAGTCCAGTTCTGTCTGATCCATTCTCGTGGCGTGCCTGGATTTATTTTACCAGAGAACTGGAACTGGAGAACTGCTGAAATAGCCAAGGGAAGAGATGGGACTCAGCACCTTAGCACTGAGCTCCTCTAGCATCAACCCTCTCCTTTTTCCCTGCCACTGCAAGCTTGGGAAGCGTTTGGGCATCCCAGCAGCATTACAGAGCTTGTTTGGGGAAAACCTCGCAATTCTTTGACTTCTGGAGAGTTAGCTCAGCCCTTCTGCTGGCATAGGACGTTTTTATCCACCCAGCATCACTCTGCGTGTCACAAAACTGTTTAGTCTATATCTGCCTTATGGGTTGGGGTTTGTTTTTGTCCCAGGCAGCTGTAAAATACATTTATTTAATATTAAAAGGCCGGGGCTAATTTATTTTATTGCCTTCATTAACAAACAATAAAGATGCCCTGTCCAACCCAAACATAATTAAAGTTGGCAGGGCTTCAGTTTTGTGGCAGTGGTGTTATTGTTTGTGGGTTTACACGTCGCCTCCTCGATTGCTCTCTGCCAGAGTTTATTTAACTCCCTGGGCCTGCTTTTGATGAGCCAGTCTGACTGGTTGGACCTTGCGTGAGGGTGAAGAAGGGAAGTTCTCTTGGCATTTCAGCCTGCTCCTGAGAGGGAGCAATTAGGACAGAGTGGCGTGCTAAATGCCAATTCATCGCTGCCTCCCAGTAACCCCCTCAGCTTAACCCACTGGTGACAGCCAGCCCATGGAAAATGCAGTTTTCCAAAAGCTGCTGCTCGAGGGAAGGATGTGGGTGGGGACAGAGAAGATCTGTGCTAAGTTGGGTGTATACAGAGCATAGATTGTCCTTCTAGTTCGGAGAGTTGGTGCCGAGTTCGAGCAGGGAATTTGCGGGTGGTTCAGATGAAGCAAAAGTAGAGCTTGGGTACTCCCTTTTTTGGCGTTAGCAGATGATGTTGGGAGAGATCCTGACCTCGGGTCACTCATTCCAAATCTTCCCTGGAGCTTGAAGAACAAGATGCAGCGGCAGGGCCGTGAGTGGGAGCTTGCGTGACTGGGACACAGGGCAGGGCGTGAGTGCTGCGGGCCTGGGGCAGGGCGTGGCTGCCGGGACAGCCCCGGGGCTGTTACTGCTGCGACTGCAGTGCTCAGGGCTCCTATCAGCTCCTATCAGGGAATTGCTGTGACGTGGTGGCTGCTGGCTGAGCCTGGGAGCGGAGGTCACCTCATGGGCGCTTCGTGTGCGGGGTCAAGAGCTGGCACACATTGAGCCCTCTCTGTCTGCAAAGGCCTCACTGGTGAGGCCGGGAATGAAGCCTGGGAGGACTCAGCAGTGTCTGCTCTGCTGCCTTTTGCTGTGACCCTGCAGGAACACCTCTGGGCTGTGAAAACCCCAGGATGTGCAAAACCTCCCGTTTCCGTCGGAGCTCGACTTGGTGGTTGGTGGCTGGGGCACCCTGGGGAAATACAGCAGCGCAAATCCTTCCTCGCAGCTCAAATCCACGCTGCTCTTCTCATTTGCATGTGGCCCTTAGCTCGTTAGAGCTGCTTCTTGTTGCATTTGCTGTGTGCAGAGGAGCCCCAGCCCACGGGTAACGGCTGGGTTTCCTCCCGGGGCGGATGCGTGAGCGGTGCCCGTTCCCCTCGGAGCGTTTCCACTGGGCCCTGCCATATTCCCACGGCTCTTTCCCAGCAGCACAGGCAGCCCCAGCCTGGCTGGGCTGCCAGCAGCACCCAGAGGGTCACTGTCACCCCCAGTTCAGAGGCAAAGAGGCTGAGTGGACCCTGGAGGTGACCCAGGGCTGCTGAACACTGGGGAGGCTGAGAGGAGAGGAGCTGATGGAGGGACCAAGTTCACACTTTTTGACCTGATATTTGCTGTAGCAGGCATTGCTTTTAGTCCTGGACCTTTTTGCTCTGTGGTGCCTCTGTGCACCTCCTCTGCCTGTCCCGGAGTGGGAGCTGGCAGCTGGTCTTGGCTGGGATTTCTTTGAAGAGAAGGAGCTGAGAGCTTCTCCTGCTGCAGCTCTGTGGCCATCCTCTAAGGGAAATGAATTTGTCTGTGCTGTTCCTTAGCTGGGAGGTAGCTAAGGACACCCAGGCCTTGCAGGGTACTTCAAGGGAAGAACAGAGTATGTTTCTCATTCCACATGGAGGAAATCCTAAACACTGGTGAAGGGCTTTCTTTGGAGAAAGGTTAGGATGAAGTGGCTGATTGCTGTGGCTGGAGATACGTGGTGAGGTGTTGTCTGGATTAGGTATTAGGAGGGAATCCTTCCCTGTGAGGGTGGTGAGGCCCTGGCACAGGGTGCCCAGAGAAGCTGTGACTGCCCCTGGATCCCTGGCAGTGTCCAAAGCCAGGCTGGAGAGTTCTCAGCACTTCACAAAACCTCTCTTGTTTCTTTTCCCTTGGCCCGAATGCTGGAGCATTTCCCAGCTCTCCAGAACACCTGGGAAGTGTTTTTCTGCAGAGTTTGTTCTTTGATCATTTCCCTTCTGCTTCGGTGTGCCACCATCCAGCTGTTGTGTCTGGAGCAGCCCTTCTGGCATGGGAACACCTACCAGCAAACGTGGGATGTCTTGTTTTGCTGTGATCTCTGGGATTTTGGGGACCAGTGTCAGGAAGCATAACACATCCAAGTTTTTTTTTGGTGGGAAATCCGTTTCACAGCTGCTCTTCTGACTTTTACAGTGCTCTGGAGCACTTTGTGGTGGGTTAAAGCACTGGTGGCCTGGAGAGCAGTAGGAAAAACCTTAATATTCCATCTGTAAGTCGCAAAGGCCTTCTCACTCCATGTGTTGCTAAAATTGCCTGCTGAATTTTTGTGGAAGTGTTATTTTAAGGCAGCAGTTGTGTTTAGCTGTCTCTGCTTCACTGAGAATAATTTGGATTCATTGGATGGCCTGGGAAGGAATCACAGAATGACTGTGATGAACGTGGGTGAAGCAAAGCCTCGGTAACAGCTAACCAGCCTTTTCACTGCCACTGTTTCTGGGTCTCTGACTGTCCCCATTTGTGCCTCCCTCCCCTGTTTGTGACCCCCAGACTCGGGGCTGGTGGTCCCCAGCGTGTCCTACGAGCTGCACAAGAAGCTGCTGTCGGTGGCGGAGAAGCACGGGCTGACCCTGGAGCGGAGGCTGGAGATGACAGGGGTGTGTGCCAGCCAGATGGCCCTGAGCCTCCTCGGGGGGCCCAACAGGTACAGGAGGGACGGGAGGGACTCACAGGGATCCTCTCAGGTCACTGCTGCCAAAGGGCTTCCTTTTGGCTCCTGCACCCCACAAGTACCCCTTGACTCAGGGACGAAGCAGAGCTGAGATTTTCCTTCCCCGTACTGGGAGTTTTTCGGGGAGCTGAGCTTTGCACAGGTGCTGCCTGAGGCGAGTGGAGCCCCTGCAGAACACGCAATGAGCTCCTCCTTTCTGCTGAACCTTCCCTTTGCTGTTGTTGGCACGTTACAATTTCACCACGTCGAGAAAAGCGGAAGGCAGCGCGCGGGAAGAAAAGCTCCGCGTGCATTTCTGCAAGGCTTAGCTCAGCTTTTCAGGCAGCTCACCTGAGCACATCCTGCTCTTTGGAGGGCTGTTTGCAGCAGCTCTGGAGGGCACTCGGTGCCTTTTGCAGGAGCTTTGCAGGTGCTGACTCTGAGGGAGCTGTGCTCCCTGCCTGCGCTTCCGTAGCTGTTGGTGTGGGCAGGAACTGCACCTGGGTTTTTGTGTTGTCGATAGCTGCTCCAAATGATTTGCTCTCAAAATGAAAGGTAAGCTTGCAATCTCCATCTGCTTATTCAGGAGCACTTTAGCAGGACCTGATCACTTGATGGAGAGCACTAAGTGGTGACACACAGGCAGCTGAAATTCCTCATGGCTTCCAGGCCAAATGAACTTTATTGTGCAGTTGATGAAACTTAGGGAGTAGAAATATTTTTTCTTCTTTTTTAATTGTGACTCTTCTGATGAGGAGACTTACCTCAAATTTTTACCTTTCTTCTACAGTCAGAGACCTTGGGGCTTTGTACTCTAGCTGTGGGTACAGGGAAGCCTTGAAGGGAAGGGGAAGAGAAGGTTGGAGCGACCTTTAAGTGTCTGGAGGGGCCTGCAGGGAAACCAGAGAGGGACCCTTCATCAGGAACTTAAAAAGGGGAAATTTAGGTTAAATGTGTGGAAGGAATTGTTCCCTGTGAGGGTGGGGAGGCCCTGGCACAGGGAGCCCAGAGAGGCTCTGGCTGCCTCATCCCTGGCAGTGCCAAGATCAGGCTGGACAGGGCTTGGATTGACCTGGTCTAGTGGAAGGTGTCCCTGCCCACATCAGGGGTGGGACTGGTTGGCCTTTAGGGTGCCTTCAGCCCAAACCAGTCTGTGATTCTCTGAACCTACGAGCAGAGCACCACGGAAGGATGTGGCTTGCTTCTCGAGAGCCACGGCAGATTTACAGAACACCTGGCAATTTGCATTCACTGATTTTTTTTTTTTCTTTTTAAATTTATTTTTCTCGTGCAGGAAGAAGGCGAGAGAGAGCCTTTGGGGTTTACTCACAGTCCCTTTTGCCTGTGTTTCAGACTGAACCCCAAGAACGTGCACCAGCGGCCCACGGTCGCGCTGCTGTGCGGCCCCCACGTGAAGGGGGCTCAGGGCATCAGCTGCGGCCGCCACCTGTCCAACCACGACGTCCACGTCATCCTCTTCCTCCCCAACTTCGTCAAGATGCTGGAGTCCATCACCAACGAGCTGAACCTTTTCAGCAAGACGCAGGGGCAGCAGGTGTCCAGCGTCAAAGGTGAGCTGCCGAGCGGGGCTGCGGGGAGGAGCGCTGGCTCCTCGGGCAAGGCTTCCCACTGCCTGCCCGCTCCCCTGGCACCATCTAGTGGCACTGGCACGCCTGGGTGGCTGCCCGAGGGCTGCGGGGACAGCAGGCGCTCAGAGCCTCCACAGAGGAGCAGTTGTGCTGCCGCAGATGTTTCCGGTGGGAACAAATCCGGAAGAGCTGCCGTATGGAAGTGTTCTTGTAGGATAAGGAGCTGCCTTGTTCAGCATGTTGGGACTGGGAGGGAATGAGTGTCCAGCTGCTGCTGCAAACCAGCAGCCAGCTCTGCTGAGCCGCTTCCAGCAGCTGTCAGCATTCCCATCTCGGTATTCCCTAGGATAAACAGCTCCTGTAGGAGTGCTGGCTTCTGCTTGGTGTTGCAGCAGTCCTTTTCCAACCTGCTTCATTTAAGCTTCTGGGGAGAAACAAACCTGGCAGTTAGGGCTGTGCTGTGCTGACAGAGCTACTTGCCAATTATAAAACATTGTAAAAGCTTGGAACAGGTTTTCCAGAGCAGCTGTGGCTGCCCCTGGATCCCTGAAAGTGTTCCAGGCCAGGTTGGACGGGGCTTGGAGCATCCTGGGATAGTGAAAGGTGTCCCTGCCAGGTCCCTTCCAGCTCAAACCATTCTATGCTTTTGCACCAAGAGACTCTGTGGTCCAGCAGGTGTGAGGATGCAGCAGGTGTGGGGATGCAGCAGGTGTGGGGATGCAGCAGGGAGGAGATGCAGCAGGTGTGGGAATGCAGCAGAAGAAGGAATGCAGCAGGGAGGGGATGCAGCAGATGTGGGAATGCAGCAGGTGAGGGGAATGCAGCAGGTGAGAGAATGCAGCAGGTGTGGGAATGCAGTTGTGCAGGTGTGCAGGTGTGTTGCAGAGCAGGTGAGAGCAACAGGGCTTGGTGTTGCAGACAGCACTACAGACGTGGTTGGCATGTTCCAAAAAACCAGCTTTATTTTCACCTTTCTAATACAAAAGGGTCCTTTCTGATGGAATGAGAACCCTGCTGCTCCCCTGGGCTGCCTGGCCTGGTGAGCTCAGCAGCACTGGGGCTGCTCACGTGCTGGCTGCTGGTCACGTTCTGTACCTGTGAGGCTAGGCTGTCCCCAGAGTGCAGCAGAGCTGTTGGTTTCTCTGTGTTTGGGAGAAGGATGGCAGTAACAGGAGGCAAGGCCAGGCTGCACAGCGAGAATGGAGGTCAAACCCCAAATCTGCTGGCAGTGCAGCCTCAGCAGGTGTTTGCAACCAGTTCTCAGCCCTGTCTGTTTTTTTCAGACCTCCCAGACACCCCTGTTGACCTAGTGATCAACTGCCTGGATTGTCACGAAAATGCCTTTCTGAGGGACCAGCCTTGGTACAAAGCCGTGGTGGACTGGGCCAACCAGAACCGAGCCCCCGTGCTGAGCATAGACCCTCCCATCAGCGAGATGGAGCTGGGCATCGACGCCAAGTGGTCGCTGGCGCTGGGGCTGCCGCTGCCGCTGGGCGAGCGCGCGGGCCGCGTGTACCTCTGTGACATTGGCATCCCCCAGAAGGTCTTTCAGGAGGTTGGCATCAACTACCACTCGCCCTTCGGCTGCAAATTCGTCATCCCCCTGCACTCCACTTAGAGCCCCTTAGTGTGGCTTTTCCCCTCCCCTGGCTCTGAAGGGAGAAGGGGAAGGAGCTCTGTGAAACCAAGCCGTCCGCTGGATCCCCTCCCTCCCCTGGCTGGACGCCTCGCCACGCCTTAACAAGGATGTGAAGTTCTGGAGGGTTTGCCTTCCTGAGGAAACTGTATTAAAAAAAAAAAAGAAAAAATAGAATAATCGTAAAATGAAAACAAAAAACAGAACAAAACCCAAAAAAAAAAAAAAAAGAGAAGGAGGAAGACGCGAATGTTCCTGCAAAGCTGTTTTCGTTCTCTCGTGCCATGGGATGAAGGAGCGTGCAGGATGATGGTGTCTGTCCCCAGCAAAGGTGGCTGCTGCTGCCCAGCCCCGGCCGGCACGTGGTACAAATAAGGGTGGTTTGGAGCTTTCAGATGTGTTTCTGGTCCTTCTGCTTGGATATTCCCAGCAAGGATGTCCTGGTGGGAACAGCACCCCCTTGATTGTGTAGAAATCCCTTGTGTTGAGGGGAGTTCTCGTTCGGTTCCGATGTTGTTTTTGACTGCCCTGTCCTTTGTTTTGTGTTCTGGAAGGCAGCTGTAGCTCCCTCTCCTCCCCAGCCCCTCATGGAGGGGGTTCCCTCTTTGGAAAGCTTGTGTCAGGAGCCAGGGGCTCACACGTGCTCTGGGAACGCTGACATCCCTCCTCAGCTAGGCCTTATTGCTTATGTACCATTGGCTTTTCTTTGTTCTCTTCGTGGGCCAAGCCCAGGTCTGTGGGATGGAGGCCTGGTATGGAATTTTTCCAGGATCCTCGTGGGGTTTGGGGTTGTTTTCTTTTGTTCTTTTTTTGTGCTGGCCCAGCGAGTGGCTGAACCAGGGATGGGGCAGCAAAGCAGGGCAGGGTTGCTCTGGGGTTGTAGAGCCATGTGTGGTGCAGGTGATGTTTGGGGTAAGCTCCCCCATCCTTCCAGTATCCCTGCAGCATTTGGGATGGTTTGGGAAGTAGCTCACGGATCTGTTCATTCCCTTTGGAATCAAAGCCTGCCTGTGGGGTGGGGTGGGCTTGTGTGTGTGTGTGTGTGCTGGGAATCAGCCTGAGGAGGGGCTGGTTCCTGTTTGCTGGCAGGAGAGGGCAGGGGGAGAGCTGCTGTGCTCCTGGAGGGCTGTGGCAGAGGTCCTTGGCG
The DNA here is from genome assembly GCA_013396875.1 of Vireo altiloquus. Taxonomy (NCBI): domain Eukaryota; kingdom Metazoa; phylum Chordata; class Aves; order Passeriformes; family Vireonidae; genus Vireo; species Vireo altiloquus. Next base: position 65,563 of record VZRF01015015.1, read on the forward strand.
GAATTTCCGTAGGAAACTTGCTCTGCTGCTGGGCTGCTGTCCTGTGCCCTGCCAGAAGTGTTGGATTATCCTTTCCTGTGCTCATTTTCTCTGCCTTGGTGCAGTGCCTGGAGCAGGGGCGAGCTGAGGAACCACCAGCTCGCTGGATTTGGGAATCAGCTTGGGAACCACCGTGCTGAGGCTCTGTGCCCTGGAGGGCTTTGTGGCCCACAGCCGAGCCGGGGAGTCCTGCAGGTGCAGGACATGCTGTGAGGCTGAGCTGCTCCTTCAGAGGGGCTGGGAGTGAGGGCAGTGCTGGGAGCTCCACTGCTCCTCTCACACCTTTACCCATCCCCAGGGCTCCTGCACACCTCGCACAGCCCCTGCCCTGGCAGGGGGGAGAGCTCCAGGCACTTGTCCAGGGGAGCTGGATCCCTTTGGAGGCTGAAGCACAGGGACCAGTCCAGTGTGGGTCCAGCCCCACGGACCCACTGGTGCCCCGAGCTGGGGCTTTAGAGGCACTCATGTTTCCCTTTCCTCTGTCAGAGCAGAGGCCAGGCCTCTCAAAGGAGGAGGGAAGAGCCTTCCGTGCTCAGAAAGGAGCATTACTGAGTCCGGCCTGGGAGCGTGGAGGGCTGGGGAGGGCCCAGGAGGCTGCTGAGCACGGGGCTCACCCCGAGGTTCCCCCCCTGCACGTTGCCATATCTACCTCAGCAGGAGTGGGAGCTCTGCCCTGGCTGGCCCCTGGTTCCCCTCGGGCACTCAGCAGTGTTGGGTGAGTGGGCAGGGCGAGGTGTGGCCCTCGGTGCAGCCCAGGCTGTGGTGGCGTGGCCCAGGCTTCTGGGACAGCAGTGGGGTGCTCGTTCACAACACAAACACAACATTTCCCTCTGCCTTTCTGCTTTTTTCGGCTGGTGCCTCAGATCTTTATCTGGGAGCAGCAGCGGGTTAAAGAGGTTGTTACTGTAGTCAGTGTTAGCTTTAGTCCCCTTATTTTCACTCTCTTTGCTCAAGACACTCACTAGGAGACTTGCTCTTTCAATTTCTGCTTTCTGCAGGTTTTTTCCTGCCCTTCCTGGGTTTGGCTGTTGGACTGTAGCTTGTACACACGGAGCAGGAGCAGCGCAGGAATAGTCCCAGGCTGACGCTGCCCTGCCTGGAAGGCACTGAAGCAGGTGCTGGTGTTTTTGCAGGGATGGAGCTCTGGGAAGCACCCAGGCCCTGCCCGGTGCCAGCCTTGAAATGGTTGTCCACGTCAAAGCAAAAAATGAAAGGAATGGTGTTGCACAACAGGAGGGTTCAGCCCTCCTGAGGGAAGGGGATCCCCAATCCCCTTGCGGTGCGGTGTTTAGGGCACAGCAGGCACTGCCTGGGAGGTTTGGTTGTACTTCCCTCACGTGCAGATGGTCCTTGAGGAAGCACCGGCTTGGAACACGAGGTGTCAGCACTTCTGGAGCACTGGGAGACCCGGAAAGGGGTCTGGGTCTCCTCCTCCCCGTCCCCCACGGTGCCAGAGTTAATTCCAAGAGCGGAGCACTGCTGTAGCTGCACCTGGGTGCTGCTCTGGGCCCGCAGAGGTGGCAATGGCTGCGCCGTGGCACTGCTTGGTATAACCCCTCGTGTGACCTGATGTTTGTAATGACCACTTCCTGCCACTGCAGGGGAGGATGCCCTGAAATAAAGTGCAACTCTTCATCTGTGCTATTGTGTGCAGTATTTATTTGCCTGCTCTCCTTCTAGAACCTTCCTGCCACCACGGCAGCCACGGGGCCACTCCCCCTCCCTGATTTCCAGGTGCTTTTCCACCATCTCCCTCTTCCTTTACAGAAAATGCAAAGCTGGGACAACACAACCCTGCACCTGCCTACAAGGGAAGTATCAAACAATAAGAAACACTTTATTTTAACTTTACAACATATAAATAGACAAATCTGTGCTTTCCAACGGAGCTTTCCTTCCCCCTCCCCTCCCCAGGGTCCTTGTGGCAGTGCCCCAGCCCCTGTGGACTCGGGGAGGAGAGCGGGGCCGAGCTGCAGAGGCCAGCTGGATCCATCCCGATGGATCCATCCCGACAGATCCACGCCGACGGATCCATCCCGACAGAGCCCGGCCGTCATCTGCTGAGGTCCCGGCTGCGCCCACACAGCATCCGCTCCTCCGCCGAGAGCCCGGCAAAGAAGGGGTGCAGGAGAGCTTCCGAGAACGTGATCCGCTGCGAGGGGTCGAACTCCAGCATCCTCCGCATCAGGTCAAAGAGCTGCGCGTGCTCCAGAGAGTCGTGCAGCATGTACGTCTGGAGGGGATGGCACACAGGGACTCAGCCCAGGGCCCTGCGGCCAGGGCTGCCTCCCATCCCAAATACAGCATCCCCCCTGTTCCCTGATATCCTGAGGTAATCAGGAACCCTGGGGCCAGGACTGCCTCCCATCCCAGATACAGCATCCTCCCATTCCTGATATCCAGAGGGACTCTGGAATCCTGGGACCAGAGCTGCCTCCCATCCCAGATACAGCATCCCCCTGTTCCCTGATATCCAGAGGGACTCAGGAATCCTAGGGCCAGGGCTGCCTCTCATCCCAAATACAGCAGCCCCCTGTTCCCTGATATCCAGAGGGACTCAGGAATCCTAGGGCCAGGGCTGCCTCTCATCCCAAATACAGCAGCCCCCTGTTCCCTGATATCCAGAGGGACTCAGGAATCCTGGGACCAGGGCTGCCTCCCATCCCAGATACAGCATCCCCCCTTTCCCTAACCCCGATCCTGCTTTAGCCAGACCAGGATCATGCAGATGGGAGCTTGGGGCTCCCTACCACCCCAGTACCATGGCAATTCCCATCCCTAAGCCCCACACCAGGGAAGGGAGCAGCACCTACCCGCAGGGGCTTGCAGTTCTCCTGGACGTATCTCCCATCGGACGTGTTCTCGTCCCACACCAGGTTGCCGTTGTGGAAGTATTTTTGCTTCCTGCATGGGGAAGGTGGGGATCAGGCAGGATCTCTCCCTCCCCTCCCGGTGTCCTGAGCCCCAGGCAGGTGCCTGGGCTGAGCTGAGGACCAGGCTCTTACCGAGTTTTGTGGACCATGTGAGATGGAAGCGGCCCCAGGATTTTCTCCATCATGACAAGGTGCTCACGGTTCTCATGGGTCTGCAGAGGAACAGAGCAGCACTGGGTTAGTCAGAGCTTGGGGAGCTGAGGACAAAAGGTTTGTCACCTCTGCAGGGACAGGAGAAAGAAATCCACCAGGCCCTATCCAACTTTTCATCTTCTGCTTTTCCCTTTCAGAGAACAGAAATAACCTGAACCTTGAAGCGATCTGAAGCCTGTCCTTCCAGCAAGGCACTCCTCAAACCAGCCCTTTTCCAGGGCTCATTTCCATACTCCACTCTCATTTTTAGTGCCTAATGTGTGTTTCCCTCCCCACCACCTAATTCTGAGCCCTTTTGGGCATTAAGAGTTCTCAGGGAACAAGGATCCTACCTGGAAGAGCGTGAAGCCACGGTAATATTCAAACAGAATGCAGCCAGTGCTCCAGACATCACATGGCTGCGCCCAGCCCAGCTCTGCAAAGAAAATCAAATTAACTCTGTGCTCCCAACAAACCCCACCACCTCTCTCCTTGTTGAAACCACAGGGAGAAGAGCTAGAAATTATCTCTCCAAGGGCTGGAGCGCTCCCAGGCTGGTTTTCCTCCAGCCAGCATCATCCTGGGCCAGCTGCTCCCCTGTGTGTGCCCCCCGCCTTGAGAGTCCCCAAAAGGTGCAGTTCTCACCCAGAATCACTTCAGGGGGACGGTAGTGCCGGGTGGCCACGATGGTGGTGTGGTGCTCGTGGTCGAAGGTGGCGCTGCCGAAGTCGGCCACGCGGATGCTCGTGTTCCGGATGGATTTCTCCTCGCAGCTCTGCGGGCAAAGCACAGGGCAGGGGCAGCTGTGAGAGCAGCCTCCAGCACTGCCCTGTCTGCAGCTCCTCACAGGGACTGGGCAGATCCGAGCTCTCAACATCCCCCAGAGCAGCCTGATGGAAAAGCCCCAAACGCTCCAGGCAGCCTTAGGGCTCTCACAAGGGCTGGCAGGAGGAAGAGACCTGAGTTCCAGTTTGTTCCCACTAGGCAAGCTCTAAGGGCCTGCACAGAGCAGGGGAGATGCAATTCCCACAGGGAAGCCATTCCCAAAGCAGCCACTACTCCTTGGAACACAGCTCACCTTGTTCTCGTTGTACAGAGTGTCAAAATCCGAGTTGACAAACAGGATGTTCTCTGGCTTGAGGTCGGTGTGAGTCAGCTGGTTGTCGTGTAGAACTGCACAGGGAGAAGAAGACAGAGAAATAAACCTCTCTGGGAAGCAGAGGGAAGCACGGGCACAGCTTTGGCCAGCCCAGGGCCAAGGCAGCTCCTCCCCAGCTCCCTGGCAGTCACTCACATCGCAGGGCGTGGCACAGCTGGTAGGCCATGTGCCGGATCTGCGGCAGGGGGTAGGGCTGGAAGTTGTTCTCCTTCAGGAACTCGAAGGTGTTCTTGCCCAGGAGCTCAAAGGCAATGCACATGTGGCCGTGGAAGTTGAACCAGTCTGACATGAGGACGCACAGGCTGCGCAGGGAGACAGAGGCAGGAGTTAGGCACCTCTGGGTGCAGTGTCCCTGCTCCTGGCCACTCCAGGAGTGGCTGGTGAGCAGAGCTCTGAGCCAGCCGACCAGGGAGCACAGGGTGATGCTTCCTGCTTTGCTCAGCCACCTCTGGAGAGAGCTCCCCAGCTCCAGAGGGACAAGGCAGCAGAGGAAAGGGACAGGCTCCCCGTCAGCACAAGAGGCACATCCTCAGCTCCGCGCTGCTTTGTGTGGTACTGGGAACTTACAACTTGTTCTCCTTGTCCTTCTCCTTGATTTTTTTCAGGACATTGATTTCCAGCCTGGCAGCCTCTCGGTATTTCCCAACGTTCTTGATGATTTTCAGTGCCACCTGTGATTTGCCTCTGTAAGGGAGGAGATGGGAGGATGGAGTCAGACACAGAACCCGTGCTCAGCCCAGGGGGAGAGGCACATCCCATTACTCCAGGCACCTTCTCACGCATCATTTGTCCTAACAAAGCTCTGCCAGGGCAGTGGCAGATTGGAAGTGGAAGGTTGCTGCTGGGTGCCACTCCCTTCCTGACACAGCAGTGCCTCAGCTCAGCTCCCTGTGACTCCAGCAGCCACCTCCCCTCTCCAACCGTGCCAGAGATTCCCGAGGAGGCAGGAGAGCCCCGCGGCTCCTGCAGCCAACTGACCCCAGGGCTCGGAGCCAGACGAGAGGTCAGGAGGGCACTGGGGTCAAATGTAAGCACGGGGGAGGTTAAAGGAGAGAATGGAGGAGTGCCCTGGCAGATTAGGAGGTCACAGGGCCCACCCCTCAGCAGCAGCTCACTGCAGCACAGCCTTCCAGGCCTGCGGCTGGCCCAGGGAGGGCCAGGCTGGAGAGCAGGGAAAGGTTCTTCCCTCAGAGGGTGCTGGGCACTGCCCAGGCTCCCCAGGGAATGGGCACGGCCCCGAGGCCACCACAGCTCCAAGAGCATTTGGACACCATCCCCAGGGATGCACAGGGTGGGATTGTTGGGGTGTCATGCAGGGCCAGGAGCTGGACTTGGATGATTCCCTCCCAACTCAGGATATCCCAGGATTCTATTCCACGACACCCTGCTTCCCTTAACACATCAGCCTGTAAATTCTGGAGGGGGCTGAGGTTTGAGCCAGGCCCCTTTCCCTCACTCTGAGGGATGCAGTGACACGTGGAAGGTGACAAGTTTGGTCCCGTGGAGCCCAGGTGGAATTGCCACGCTCGTGAGCAGCTGGCTTTGATGCTCAAGGGACAAGAGATGCAGGAGAGGCACTCACCTGGCATGGTCCACACACTCCACCACTTTCCCAAAAGTGCCTTCTCCAAGGCTGCCAACGATTTCATCTAGGAGAGAAAACAGCAGCAGGTGTGAGCCTGGGGGGCTCGGCCAGAGCTGGGCTCCTGCAACCTCACAGCCATAAAACATCAAAGCAAACAAAAGAATTGTCTCTCACTGCTACACTCATTAAAACTCAAGTGTCTAAGCTCTGCCTCAGGCAAGTTACTGGTCAGTAAATAAAACACTAGAGACCCCTCCAGTACAGGACGAGAGATCTGGGCTAACCCGGGGGTAAAAGTAGAGGTAAAGTTTTACGAAAGGTGGCTGTACATCGCTCTTGAAGCCAATCGCCGATCCTGCACACCAGGTGACCTTCCTTGTCATCTTCCACGCTCCTGCTGCGCTTACTGCTCTGTTGGCTTCTCTGCACACACCGCCCCCCGGGACGGCAATCAGAGCGGTCATTCAAAGGTGGAGCACGACGGGGCGCCGGTGCGTGGATTTTCCAGATCCCAGCAATTCATAAGGCACACAGCATATATAACGATAGGGATATTGCAAGGGACACGTCAAGACACAAACTAACTTCAAAACAGAAAAGTCATCAACAGCTACAGGTACGGCAAGAAAACTCCTCTTGTTAGCTAAGAGCCTCTGGCGCCGCTGGGGCGGGGAAACGCATCCCTGCTCCGGGATGGGAAGCTCCAGCGGGAAGGTGGCTCAGCTGTTCCCCATGGAGGTGCTGCCAGAGGCACAGGACAGGGAGGCCTTGGCCAGCAGAACGTCACTTCTCCGCTGGCGAGCGCTTGGTTTGGACAGGCTGCCCAGTAGAAGCTGCAGTAGCAGTTTCCCCTCTGTGCATCCTGCTCTTTGTGCCTCGGTAAAAGCAGCCACAGCTCCCCAGAGCCGTGTCCTGCCCCGGCTGGGAACCAGCCCTTCCCCTGCCATGCTGATCCTAAATCCACATGCCCAGCTGGCTGCTCACACACCCGCCGGGGCACATCGGCCTTGGGGCCTTTTTAAAACTGGGAGAGCTTTAGGAGCAGGAAGGGTGAATCGATCCCCAGGGAACACTTCAGGCAAGGTCTGAGGTGAGGTTCACCCCCTGCTACTGGCAAGCTTCTACTGGAAAACCAGCCCAACATTCCTGCAAGGACCCGGGGTCCACAAAGCGAGCTGCCCTAATTCCTCACCTGGTTCTAGTCCACTTTAAAAATAGTTACAATCCCTGCAGCCGAAGGAATTCATGGAAACCTTGACATTCCCGTGCCTGAGCTTCTAGCAGGCTTCTCTTCTGTGCCCCTCACCACCCCACCCCTCCAGCTGGTCAAAAATAATGAGCTAGGATCAAAACTCCCCAAAAAAATCAGCTGAAACAGAGCTGGGATGGCTGTGAGGTGTCGGAGGACTGAGCTGCTGCCAGCCCAGACCCGCTCAGCGTCCCCAGTGCACATCCCCGTCACAACCCTGGCTCCCTCAGCAGCCAAATTCCAAAGTCAGCTGGAAAGGAACCAAAAGGAGGAGCTCAGGAGCTCCCAGCCCCTCAGATTATCCAGCTGCCAGGATCAGACCCACTCACTCAGCTGTGGTAACGTTCCAGGTGGGAGGGGAGCACTCCTCACAGCAGGGAAGTGCTCGGTCTGACACCTCACACCACTTCCACGGTGTTCCTGGGACCAGCCTCCCACCCAGCTCCAGATACTCCCAGTTAATCCTTGGAAGGAATGCTACGTTTGGGGGCGAAGTTTGCAAGAGGCTGAAATCCCGGTGGGAACAGGGAGAGAGAACACACGTGTACCCTCGGAAGGTGGGACTCTCTCTGAGAGCTAACAGGGCTCAAAACCAGCTCCGGAGCCCCGGGCTGATGGATCCCACCTGGAAGGGGATCCAGGCACAAAGCCAAACTGAGGAACGCTGCACACCAAACCCCCCCAGAAGCAGCAGCAGCAGGCAGAAGCGAATCCCTGGCCACGGATGAAGCCAAGCTGTACGGATCTCTGGGCTGGCCCTCAGCCAGGGCTCTCCCTCGTCAGCCGCCACGTGAGTGCCACTGGAAGCTCTCCCTGATCCCTTCCCCGGCCCTAAAGAACACGGCTTAGTCCCCTCACGTATTAAGGCTACGGGAGCTGGCCCAGTAAAACCCGACAGCTACGAAGGCTCCCCGCCGGCCACGACACAGATTGGGGACTGTACATTCCACAAACACACAAACGGGGTGCGAGGTACTCACCCAGAGCGCTCAGAGCTGGAAGGAGGCAAGAACAGTTAAACCCTGAGCTCGCTGTGGATGCTACTCACCGAGGAGGCACTGCTACAAGACCTGCTCCTGCGTCTCCGGCAGTGGTGCTGGTATCTCTTGGGCCGGTGCTGCTCCCTGCCCCTGGAGCGCCGCCAGTTCCGTGCACGAGCTGGGTAATATTCCTCGCCGAAGGATGGGCTGCGCTCCTCGAACCTGTAGGCATCGCTGTCCCGCCGGCATCTGCGGTGGTAAGGCATCCTCTCGTGGCTGCGGCACAGAGAACAGTGCCCTTACCACCCAGCCCCGCTGAAGCTGCGTCCTGGGATTGCAGCATCCCGAGCTCAGAGGGACCCAACTCCTGCGTGGGGCACCCCAAGGATCCCACCCCGTGCCTGGGAGTGCTGTCTCCTGGCTGTTCACCCTCTGGAGCAAAGCACCTTTTCCCAATATCCGACCTAAACCTCCCTGACACAGCTCAGGTTCCCTTGGGTCCTGGCGCTGATCACCACAGAGAAATCCTCCTGCTCCCACTCCCTGTGGCAGGAGCTTCAAAGTTTTCTGCACCTCAGACTCTGACCACTAAGGAGAAGGTTTGGAGAGAAAAAAGTGTGGCATTTCCACATTTTAAGGAGCCGGGGGAAAAGCACCCTCAGAGAGCTCCAGCTGGGCTGCCTGCCTTGTTGTGGACTCCCATCCCTGGCAGTGTCCCAGGCCTGGCTGGACACTGGGGCTTGGAACAACCTGGGACAGTGGAAGGTGTCCCTGCCCATGGAAGGGGGTGGAATGAGATGATCTTTAAGGTCCTTTCCACCTCCTCAACACTCCATGATTCCACATCACCTGAGCCACCACACTCGGGTGTTTGTCACCGTCCCCCCTCCCTCGGGAAGCTGTCTCGTTAGCTCTTAAACAAACGAGAAGCAGCAGCAGCACTCTGGTTGTCACCCCAGGGGGCACTGGAGGTCCCAAAGCCCCGAGCCCTCGGTGTGCACACACACACAGCAGCTCCACAGATCCTCAGCAAGAGCCAGAATGAAAATCTGTAACCGAGCTCCTGCCCCTTGAGCAACGACCTCCCAGGACATCAGGAAGCTTTTTGGCCAAACCCTGCACCAGGAAGGGCTAGGAGACCAAGCTCAGCTGTGTTGGTATTTACACACAGGTGTCACACACCAGGTTTTGGGCACATCAATGACGAGAGCAGCTCTCCCTGCTTCTGCCCCCAAAACATGAGTGCCTTCCCCATTAGATTTACCGGAGTCTTGCTCCACTCCCCATTGAGAAAGGAGCTGTGCTTTAGGCAGAAGATGCTGCAATTCTGAAATAAAAGCAGTGCTTTTGCTTCCCAATGATAACCCCGGGCACGCTCCGGGCCAGGTCGATGCCATCGCCCAGTGATGGCTTTGCCAGCCAAGGCCTTCGGCCTGGAAAGAGGAATTTCTGCTGTTTGCCCCTCTCTGCCCTGCCAACGACCAGCTCTGCTGCTGGCAGCTCATCCCAGAGCGGGTCACAATTCCAGGGCGTGCCAGGGCAGCTATGGCCCTTGGTCACTGCTCAGGTACCCAAAACACAACCCCATGGCTCTGTCCAGCACCGAGCCGGACACGCCGTGGTGCAGCTTTACTGTGTGCTTGGGATGGACACAGGAAGCAGAAATAATGACCTGAAGGACTCAAATGCTCAAGTCTCCTCAAAGAGGCTGCGACTAAAGGGAAAAGGCTGTTTTCACCCAACAAAACCCCGTTTTCATCCAAATCTGTCCCAAATTACCCATCAGATAAAAAAAAAAAAAAGTGGAAAAGGCCGTTGCATGCGCCAGCTCTATTTCACAATCCAACTCCTTCAAGTAAACAAAAGCCAGGCTGGAGAGAGAAATTAATCTGGAGAGCATTTCAGGAATTTAAAGATGAGCTCAGCTCCCGCCTGGCTGCACCTGCCCAGTCCAACCAGTGGAACCACACCAGCCCCAGAACCACCACCAGCCCACTGCGGCTGCACTGCTCCGGCCTCTGTTCCAGAACCCTCCTCTTATCAGAGGCCTTATGCCGCTTCCAGCACCNGCTGTTTGCCCCTCTCTGCCCTGCCAACGACCAGCTCTGCTGCTGGCAGCTCATCCCAGAGCAGGTCACAATTCCAGGGTGTGCCAGGGCAGCTGTGGCCCTTGGTCACTGCTCAGGTACCCAAAACACAACCCCACGGCTCTGTCCAGCACCGAGCCGGACACGCCGTGGTGCAGCTTTACTGTGTGCTTGGGATGGACACAGGAAGCAGAAATAATGACCTGAAGGACTCAAATGCTCAAGTCTCCTCAAAGAGGCTGCGACTAAAGGGACAAGGCGGTTTTCACCCAACAAAAGCCTGTTTTCATCCAAATCTGTCCCAAATTACCCATCAGATAAAAAAAAAAAGGGAAAGGCTGTTGCGTGCGCCGGCTCTATTTCACAATCCAACTCCTTCAAGTAAACAAAAGCCAGGCTGGAGAGAGAAATTAATCTGGAGAGCATTTCAGGAATTTAAAGATGAGCTCAGCTCCCGCCTGGCTGCACCTGCCCAGTCCAACCAGTGGAACCACACCAGCCCCAGAACCACCACCAGCCCACTGCGGCTGCACTGCTCCGGCCTCTGTTCCAGAACCCTCCTCTTATCAGAGGCCTTATGCCGCTTCCAGCACCTAATTGTCCCTGTGGAAACGCCGAACAAAGAGAGGATCAAAGGTAAAATCCCAAACCAAAGCAGGAAAGATCAGTTAGTGGTCAGATCCTGTAGCTGGGATCTGAGGTACTTCACTTCTGAGGTGAAGGAGCAGCGCTGTTGCTTTAAATCTGATTTTAATCCTGTCAGGGAGAAGCGGGTTGTTGTCAGGAAAGACTTTAATGCCTCCACAGCATGGAAACGTGATTCCAGGGCAGGCTGTTCCCTCGTTAACATGAAAGCCGTGGCTTTGGGAAGAACTTGAGCACGGCAGGGAAGGCACACGCGCACACACACCCCCAAGTATGCCCTTCACTTCCATCCCCGGGATTTACAGCTTTAAAGCCGATCTGCGCCAGCTGGGGAAGGCCCGCGGGCTCGGCCCGGGGGTTTCGGGGATAGCCCTGCCCGCAGCGCTCCCACCTCCTGGATCGCGACCGCCGGGAGAGGTCCCTGCGGGGCGGGTACCGCAGCCTGCCCTCGTACTCCCTGCTCCGCGACCGCCGCCGCTTCCACCGCTGCCCCAGCTCGCCGTCCTGCTCCGGGGAGCGGAACCTCCTGCAGTGATGCATCTGCGGGGACCAAGGGCACGCCGGGGCTCAGAGCCGAGCCCCCGGAGCCCCGGGCCCCCGCCCGGCCAGCCCGGCCCGGGGCTGGGCGCTGCCGGAGCGCTGCCCGCGGCTCCCG
>VZRF01015015.1:77054-96250 GCA_013396875.1 Vireo altiloquus
GGGACCGGGGTTAAACCCGCCCCGCAGGGCCGGCGCTGGGGTAAACTGTGACCGGGGTTAAGCTCGCCCCGCAGGGCCGGCGTTGGGTTTAGACTGGAACCGGGGTTAAACCCGCCCCGCAGGGTCGGCGTTGGGGTTAAACCGGGACCGGGGTTAAACCCGCCCCGCAGGGCCGGTGCCGGGGTTGAACCGGGACCGGGGTTAAACTGGGACCGGGGTTAAACCCGCCCCGCAGGGGCGGCGTTGGGGTTAGACTGGGACCGGGGTTAAACCCGCCCCGCAGGGCCGGCGCCGGGGTTAAACCGGGACTGGGAGGAGCAGGAGCGGCCGTAACGCACCGTGCGCGTCACCCCTTCGGCCTTCCTCCCCGCCGCCACCCTCGCCCTCAGCGCGGCCTCTGCCCGCTTGACTCACCCTGGGATTCCTCACCCTGGAATTCCTCGCCGCCACCATCCTCATCCTCACCGGTGCTTTCCCTGCATGATCTTCCTCGCCACCGCCATCCTCACCCTCAGCACAGCTTCCTCCCCTGCTCTGAGTCACTGTGCTCGGCAAGGCCATCCTCACCTTCCTCACAGTCTGCCTCACCACCCTCACCAGGGTCTTCCTCCTCAAATGGTGCCTCACTACAGCCTTCCTTCCTCAGCGTGGCCTTCCTCACCAGAGTCTACCTTCACTGCCGCCAGCCTCTCCCTCAGCATGGTCTTCTTCCCTTCTTCGTCTGCCTCACCGCAGTCTTCCTCATCACGGCTTATCTCATTGCAGGCCTCTCTCACCACTGGGCCTTCCTTGCCCTGGTCACTCTCACCATGATGACCTCCACCATGCTGACCTCCACAGTGACAACCCTCACCACAGCCTTCCTCCCCATGGTGACCCTCTCATGGTCTTCATCATGGTGGCCCGAGGACAGAAGAGAGAGCTCCACATATGTGATCATTTCCAACCCCTTTATTTATTTATCAAACCTTCTGGACTAAAAATGCCGATGGGCACCGTCACCACCGGGTGATACTGGCATGTCCTTGCGGCTCCACTCGGGTGTGCCCCAGCCCGTGGGGGTGGCGATGGTGGAAGGGGCAGGAGATGCCACCACCGTGGTGGCCACAGGGATCCCCGCTGGGTGATTTTCCCTCCTGGCTCCTCCCCAGCTGAGATTCCGGGTGCAGCCTCTGGGCTGGGGACAGCGGATGGAGCAGACAAAGCTCCTCTTCTCTCCCCCGAGGCTGAGGCCACCTCCGACAGGCTCGGTCCCCTCTGGAGCCATTCAGGATGGGATTGTGCCAGCCACCGCTGATCTCCAGCCGTGGAGATGGAGCCCAGGCTTCTCCCCCGATGGCGTGTGGGTGACAGCTCCCCTCTCCACAGCTCGGACACCCCCTGGGCTCACTCCCGAGCCCCGGGCAAGCCCTGCCCGTGGGCTGTGGCAGGATCAGGGTGCGGGCGCCTCGGGCAGGATGCGGTGCCAGCGCTCCGACTCCAGCGGTGCCCGGGTGCACATGTCCCTCCAGTGCAGCATCCCACTGCCAGCAGCACCTGGGCCCACCTGGACATGGCCCAGCACGGAGCCGCGGGCGTGGAGCCGAGCCTGGGGCGGGACAGGGCGGAGGGACACGGCTGGTGGCCTTCCCTCACCCCGAGAGGAGCCATCCCACTCCTGAAACCTCCCGTGCGCAGCAAGACTGAGCTCCCGCGGGGGCTGAGCCTGCTGGGAGCAGGAGCACAGGTGAGCCAGGTCACCTCCTCAGCTGCGGTCACCTCACCTGCATGACAATGAACTCCAAGGCCAGCTCGTGCTGCTGGATGTCCCCAGCAGGGATGCTGAAGAGGAAGGGCGAGTTCCACACGGGGTTGTAGCCGCTGCTGGACTTGGTCTCCTTGGTGTCGACGATGTGGCCGTCGTGGTAGAGGTGGATGATGACATAGTGGCCTGGAAATGGATACAGAGCCCTGGAGAGAGGGACCTGCTCTGGACATACCCAGGGAGGGAGGCTGGGAGTTCCCAAGTGGTGCCTAGGGGGCTACAGGACCCCTATGGGGAGAGCACAGAGCTCCTCAGGTTTCACTTATCCTGTCCTTGTTGAGAGCAGGGAACTCCAAAGCCCTCAGCTCCCATCCCTGCCCACATCCCAGAGAGACGGGAGAGCCAGAGGTGACAGCAGCCAGCAGGACAGAAAGCCAAGTGCTGGTTTTTGGCCATAAATTCAAGCACTTTGGAGGCATATTGGAGATACCTATATCTGAATTATACTCCCTGTGCTCATTTTCATACAGTCACAGAATCACAGAATGGTTTGGGTTGGAAGGCACCCCAAAGATCATCTCATTGGCATCCTCTCCCACACTTGGAGAGAGAAGTTTGAGAGGAATAAGAGAATCTGCCAAGCAGAAAGAGGGGAAGCCGTTCCCTGTGCCCACCTGGGCATCTCCTGGTGCCCGTGCCCTACCTGGAGCGCCCGGCACGCGGGAGAGCCGGCCCAGCGCCTCCGCCTTGCGCAGCAGCACCTTGATGCGCCCGGCCAGAGCCTGGTGCTGCAGCAGGAGGAGGAGCTGGCCCAGGGGTCTGGGAGGCGAGGAGAGGACGCTGCAGCTCAGCCCGTGGGCACTGCGGCCCTGGAATGGGAGGGGAGAGCAGGAGATGCCATGAAACCTCCTCCGACCTCACCCAGTTCCTTCCACCCCCGAGCTCATCCAGCCCTTCCAGCCCGGCGATGCTCGGCCCCCAGCAAGGTCAGGGATGGGCAAAAATGAGTCAGGAAGGTGGGTTTGGTGCCCACCATCGCTGCAGGGATGGTGCCAGCTCTGCCTTTGCCCCTTCCACCCCAGCGCCCTCGAAGATGAGGCGCGAAGCCCCGAATGAGGCGTGGACACACCACGGGGTACCTGGTGGTGCTTGGAGGGAGGCTCTGCCTCTGCCCGTGGAGTTCAGGGCTCTCACATCAAGCAGAACTCAGCCCAAACACTAAAACCGCTGCCGTGCTGACCTTGCTGAGCTTGCTTTTGGTACTCGCCAGCTCCCAGGAGTAGCTGGAGGGAGCCCGGGGGTCCCAGGAGGCCTCGGCGCAGGGGAACAGCACCTCGCCCACGAAGGAATCCTGGAGGCTCCGTGACCTGGCGTAGACAGCAAAGCGCAGGGTGCAGCTGCCCAGCTCCTCCGGGCCGTACGGGCCGAAGCGGCACCGGCGCGGCTCCCGGCGGGCGGGGCGGAGGCTCCGGCGGCGCACGGACACTTGCCGGGACAGCGGCGGCCGCGGCACCAGCGACACCTTGACGCGGGAGCCCTGCTGGCCCTGGGGCAGGTGCGACACGCCGAGGATGGTGACGGTGAGGGTGGCCTCGGGCAGGGAGTAGCACAGGTCGCAGTGGAGCCGGGGACGCTGCCCCGACCCTGGGACGGGGGGGACCAGCGGGCTCCGCTCGCCGCAGAGGAGTTTGGTGCGGCGGCGCTGGCACAGCCCCGCCAGCTTGGCAAGGAAGGGGAGGGTGGGCAGGGATGCTCTGCCGTGGGGTGAGCCCCCGCGGGATGCCGGCGGTGCCGGGGAAATCTCTTCGACCCGGGCACTCGGCGCCTCTCCCGTCACCTCCCCGTGGCGCTGCTGGACCGGCACCGGCACCGTCGCCGCGGGCAGAGCCGCCCCCAGCTCCACTCGCTCCCGGCCGAGGGGGCGGCCCGGGCGCCGGCGGTGCCACCAGCACATGGCACAGCCCAGGAGGACGCCGAGGCAGAGGAGGGACAGCCCCGCGCCGAGGGACACCTGCAGGTGCGCTGTGGAGGGGGAGAGAGAGAGAGAGATGGGCACCGTCAGCGGCCGGGTCTCACCAGGGCTGCTCCAGAGCGGCTCTCCCTGGGTGCTGGAGCCACTGAGACGGGCAAAATGTGAGTGCCCCTCTCCCCTGGGTGCTGGAGCTATTGGGACGGGCAAGATGTGAGTGCCCCTCTCCCTGGGGTGCTGGAGCTATTGGGACGGGCAAAATGTGAGTGCCCCTCTCCCCTGGGTGCTGGAGCCACTGGGACGGGCAAAATGTGAGTGCCCCTCTCCCCTGGGTGCTGTAGCCACTGGGATAGGTAACACGTGGGTGCCCTCCTCCCCCGGGACCCCTTCCCCGAAGTCTGTAAGCTGGAAATGAGCTGGAACATCCCAAAGCCAGAAGTGGGGACAGGAGCCGGCGGGGCCAGAGCCGCGCTCGGGCAGCCTGACACGGCTCGGGGCTAAAACAAACCCGGCCTCACCCGGGGAGTGATAAGGGCCGTGGAAAGCGGGGAGTTATCAGCGCCGCTGCCAGGCTGACGCAGCTCGGGCACGATCAGCCGGGCGCTGGTGGGGGCTCGGAGGGTGTGGAGGGGAGCAGGGGCACCTGCAAGGGGAGGATTTGGGGTGTCCGGGCTGGATTCAAAGCGGCAGCGGCCCCTGAGGGATGAGACAACCCAAGCGCGGTCCCAAGAGAAGGGAATCTCCTCCCTGAGCTGTGCCCCTGTGGTGATGAGCTGGGCTTCGTCCCCACCCAGCAGGGATGGCTGCAGGGTTTTGGGTTCCCTGGAAGGGTGGCATCCCGGCACATTGGGCACTTAGGGAGCAGGGAAGCAAACTCCTGGGCATCGGGGCTGAAGCTCCTTTGGAATTTAGTTCCTGGGTTTCAGAGCTGGCATCTGCGTGGCTGTGCTGGCCAAAAACCTCCCTGTGCCCAGAGCTGGCTTCGCCTCCGGCGCTGGAGCGAGGGATTAAGGAGAACAGGGCCGGGACAAAGCTGTGCCAGAGCCTGCGCCGGGTCCCACGGAGGGATGGGGATGTCGGAAGGAGAAAAGCAGGCATTGTCTCACCCCGCGGGGCTTGGCCTCCCTGCCCAGGTGCCTTAATCCGCGCTGGGCTCTCCCCAGCCCTTTGTTGTTTGTTCGGGAGCCGGGTCGTGGCTGGGATGAGCTGAATGGCGGCGCTCAGGGCGGGATGGAGGGAAAGGGCCAGGGTGGGAACTTCCCTGGGGGATTATATTCCAGCCCAAACTGCGCCTGCCGCTGCCCGCGCCCGTCCGGCCTTGGGGGAGCGAGCTGGGAGGGCCGGAGCGTGTCCAGCCCGAGGGCACGGACACACGGGGATCTGCAGGGCTGGGAATGCGCACCGGAGCCTCGGGATGCCCGCTTTGGGGTGCCGGGCCGCAGGATCCCGGGCAGGGAGCAGCTCCGCCAGGCAGGGGCCGCGGGGCGAGCACCACGGAGCCGCTCCTCGCCCGAGCCCAGGTGTGAGAGCAGCCCCGGGAGAGCCCTGTCCAGCCGCTGGGGGAGGATAAACCCCTCGGACGTGGGACCGGAGCCCACCTTACCTGCTCCGGGCATCCGGGGAGTCCTTGAGCCGCCTCGGCCGCGCTCCCAAGGGGAAAAGCCGCGGCTGGGAGAAGCCGAGGCCAGGAGGGGTGGGCAGGACGGGAGGGGAGGTGGGGGAGAGGCTGGGATAGGCTGGGAGCGGAGCCCGGCGGAGCTCGGCTGCCGTCCCCGTCCGGGGAGCTCGCCTGCAGCCGGGGCTGAGGGGAGAGGTTCTGATCCCACGCGGCGAGTGCGGGGCGAGGATGAGGAAGGTCGTGGGCTCCATCCCCTCCCCGGCACCCCCCGGCCAAGGCGAGCGCGGGGCATCGGCAAGGCTGGCACGGGAGGGACGGGAACAGCTCCCCTTCCGCCGCCCAACTGGTTCAATGCCTGGAAAAACAGCGTCGGGCGCTGTGCAAACAGCGAAGCTGCGGAGAGGCATTCAATGTGCTTTTTGTGGGGAGCAGGTGGTGACAGAGGAGGGATTTGGGAGATGGGTAAGGGACAGGGGCGGGGACAGCTCCAGCGACACCTGGGAAAGGAGATCCCGAGTGGTTCCCGGCAGGATCCAGCCTGGAAGCGCCATCGTTCCAGCCCAGCTGCAAACTGGGAGCACAGAGCCCCTGCCAAGGACAGACCCAGGCCTCTGGGAATATCTGGGAATTCCTTAAACTCGGGGAGGCAGCGCGGGGCACAAAGCAGGCGTGGGGGTCACCGTGTGAAGAGGTAGAAGTTTATTGGAATATAAACATTCAGATAACCTGTAAGATAGAAAAAACCCAACAACAACATATACAGACACTTGTTGGAAGGAGACGTTGAGGTATTTATCCACCGCCTAGGCTATCACATTTGTTTTTATTTACTTATTTTATTTTTTTTTAATTTTTTTTTTTTAAATAGGTAAGAAAACTAGTAGCAAGGCTGCTGCAGCTGTTTGGAGAGAACATCTGACCGCAGTCCCCTGGGAACGCGCCCGTGCAGCGGCGGCGAGGACCGCGGGAGCCGAGCGGGCACAAGGCAACCTCCCCCAAGCCCCGAGCGCTGCGCCGTCCCTGCAGACCCGGAGCCCCTGAGCCCCGCAGCTCCGCAGCCCTGCAGCCCCGCAGCCCCGCAGCTCGCTCGAATTGCTCTGCCCGGCTGGCAGCTCTCCCCCGGCGGAGCTCTCCCCGGAGGCTCCGGGGGGTTCGCGGCTGCTCGCTGCCAAACCCGTGGCTGGTGTGCGGAGCTGGGGGAGGATGGAGCGACGCTGCGAAGCGGAGAGCTGCCCTCGGGAACGTCCTACTCTCGCAGCATCAAACCCTGAGTACTACGCTGGGCCGGGGCGGGCCCCGCTCAGCCTCCCCCGCTCTGCTGCTGGTTTCCAGCACCCCGAACCCAAAGCCTGGCAGCTCAGCAGGAGACCCGCGGCTCAGGCTGCCGGGGCCAAAGCCAGGCTGAGGGAAAGGGTTAACTCTTCACAGTCTGGATGGTCCTTGTCCCCCTGGGCTGGGGAAAGGACCGGTTTATTGTTGCAGCTTATTTAACTGAGGTATCTGTTACGCTTCCCGACCTGATTCTTTCCCTGAATTGGATACAAAACAATCTGTTAGTCCCTGGCTAGTTCCAGTCTAGGTTGAGTAAAGCTTATAAACATTAATACTCTAGTAGCGTCCAAGCAGTTCAGTGATTCGAGTGCCTTTCTGTGCAAGAAAACACAACGTTAGCAAGTGAGACAAAGCAACCCCACCCCGGAGCAGCCTCTGCTCCCCAGGGCCAGGGAGCAGAGCAGAGGGAAAAGCAGAAAGTGCCCTAGTCCCACTCAGAGGAAACAGCCCCACCCCCGAATAAAAAAAAAACAAAAGAAAAAAAAAAAGAGGTGGGGGAAAAAAATCATCTGATTGAGTCCCAGAGGCTGGAAAACCCTCTGGGAGTCAGAGAGGATGAAATGCTGTGGAGCCTGCGGTGTCAGCCTGGCTTCCCCTGCCCCCGGGGAGGCACCGCTCCCTCTGAAGGCAGCTGGGTGGGGCAGCTGGGAGCAGCATCCCTCTCGGGACATGTGCATCCCCACCTTCCATCCCAGAGAGTGCTCAGGGCTGCGGGGGCAGGACAGGCACGAGGGCCGAGCCCGGAGCTGGGAACGGCGAGGACAAGGGGTAGATCTGAGGGCCAAGACCCCTGCTGCCCTTGTTCCTGCTGCCCTGCCACGCACATGTCCTGGGATGCTGCCTGAGCTCGGCTCCTGCTGGCCTGGAGGGTGGGGAAGCCACTGCTCCTTCGCTCAGCCTTGTCTGAACCTCCTGTCTTTGGTGATACATTTAAAAGCGAACACAGATAGAAGCAAACACAAAGTCAGCAAACCCACCTACTAAACCCCCAAGCGATAGGATATGCCAATACTTCCTGAAGGGGTCAAAAAAAACCAACCCAACACAAACAAAACCAACCCAACAACGAGTACATATCTGAGGTATTTCATCTGCTCAAAAAAACCTGACTTGGGCCTGGAGCACGGGAAGGACTTCACGAGGGATGGGAGGGATGTCACCAGGGCAGGGGGATGGAGCCAGGATTGGCTCTGGGCTGGGGAAGGGCCAGAGGGAGAGGGGGACAGCATGAGGCCACCTGAGCCAGCTCTGCTTCCAGCCAGGGAGAGGGCGAGGAAGGGCTGGATTCCTGTGCTCTGCCTCTCCCCGGAGAGCAGGAGGTCTCGAGGAGGTTTGTTGAGAGCCCCAAATCCCCTGCGGGTCACATTAAGCACAGCAGCTGCACAGGCACCTGGCTGGGTTCCAGCAGCACCCCTGTGCTCAGCACAGCCCTGCAGAGCTCCCAGAGCTGCTCCAGGGAGCCCAGAGCGAGCCCAGCGATGCTGCCACAGGGGCAGAGGGGCAGGACATGGAGCCCCAGCATGCCCAGGCTGTCAGTGTCACTGGGGTGAGCTCCTCGGGGGACACTCGGGGACATTCAGGCTGAACGGGAGGGGTGAGGTGGCACCAGCCAGGACCGAGCAGCTGATGGTGCCAAAACCGTGGAGAGGAGCGGGAAGGAGGCTCAGGAGCCTCCCGTGAGGACACAGCAGGAAGGGACACGAGCAGTTTGCCCCGGGAGGACAGGGCCAGGCACTCCCCGGCTCTCAGGATTGTCAAAACACGGAGTTGTGGGTGGGAAGGGCCCTCGTGGCCCCTGGTTCCAGGATTCCCTGCCCCAGCTCCGGCCCTTTCCCTGCCCTGGTGACGTCCTGGCCATGCCTGGACCCTCAGCCCCGGAGCCCATCCCTGATTGAGAAACGCCAGGTGTGCCCCCCCTCCACGGGAACACCACAAACCCTGTGAGGAGGAGGAGGAGGAGGAGAAACAAAGAGCAAAAGGGAGGAAGGAAAGGGGAGGGGGAACAAAGCAGAAAAGGCCGAACAAAGAGACGATGAAGGAAAACTCGCTGGCATGGAAAGGTTTCACCACCACCACCATCACCACCACCATCATCCTCCTCCTCCTCCTGTTGCCGGCCAGCCACGAGAGCAGGTTCCTTGAGATGAGGTATGTGTGCACTCCCGCCCGGCTGGCTGGGAGCCAGAGGGAGTCAGAGGGACCAGCTGGTGGAGGGCTCTGCGCCGGGCGTGCCCCGCGACGAGGTAGGGCTGGGGGAGCAGTGGGAGCTGCCTCCGCCGCCGCTGCTGCTGCTGCTGCTGCTGCTGCTGCACGAGCTCTGCGTGCCCGAGCCGGCCAGGAGCTGCACCACAGGCTTCTGGGCAAACAGCACCCCTGCGGGCACACAGCGGGTCAGGGGCTGGGAAAAGGGAAGGCCTTCCCACCCCAAGGATCCCGTCCCAGCGGGAGAGGCTCGGGGAGAGGGGTTGGTCTGGCTCCGAGCCTGCTCCCGAGTTGCTGGAGCCTGGCACGGGGATGCTGTCCCTACAGAAACAGATCCCAAATGGATCCTGCCTTTGGAGGAGGGAAGCAGCTGCCCTTAGGGTCGGGGCCAGGCAGAGCCAGGCCTCCCGCTTGGGATTTGCCTGAGGATGTGCAGGTGTGACCTGCAGGAGGGCAACCGCTCTGGGAACAGGGCAGTTGTTCCCCCAGCTCCTGCTGGGAAAGCTGAGTAAAGCCCTTCCTTGGATCCCAGAGGGATAACGCTCCTCCCTACCCACACTTCCACGGAGATTTTCAAACCCTTCCCTCAGATTTTACAGCACTAACACCATGGGAAGGGCGCTCACCCTGCCCAGCCCAGCGAAGCCAACAGGAATCACCTCCTCCTGCCGCAGGGACCGCCCCTGTCCCACCCACCCTGACCCCGGGAGGGCTCTCCCGCTCCCGGAGGGATCTCCCGCTCCCGGAGGGATCTCTCACCGGCGTAGGTGGTGCCGTTGATCTCCACGGACATGTTGATGCTGCCGATGCCGTTGGGGGACAGGTTCAGCGCCGCCGCCGCGGAGTCAGCCTTGTCTTGTCCCAGGAAGGGAGGGAGGCACAGTTAGAAGGCAGCGATGCCACCCCCTGCGCTCCCCAGAGGTGAGCACAGAACCCTTTCTGCCACCCTCACACAGTGTCCACATCCAGAGCAGCCTGCCCCTGCATCCCTGGAAGTGTCCCAGGCCGGGCTGGATGGGGCTCGGAGCAGCCTGGGGCAGTGGGGAACGTCCCTGCCCGTGGCTTTGAGGTCCCTTCCCGCTCAAACCATCCCACAACAGGGCTACAAAGGTGCTGGAGTGCTTCGGTGAGGCTGGGAGCCCGCTGGCATTTGGAAATCTTTCCCCGAGGGCCAAATTCCCATTCTCCTCCCGAGGAAGGGCTGGGAGCAGACGGGATGAGCCAGTATTTAATTCGCACATGGACTTTGGGTGGCTGGGAGCTGCTGTGGCTCAGTGTGCTCGGACTGCAGCAGCTCCAGCGGCCACTGGAGGGAGGGAAAACCCAGGGACACTCCATGAAAATCGGGATTTCAGCGATGGGAAGCCCGGGAAGTACCGGTGCAGAGCAGGGGTTGAGTTTGCGGCGGTGTTTGGGGGAGCTGAACCCCAAACTCTTCCAGGAGCTCCCAAACCTCCACGAGGGTGAGCCTGGATCAACAGCACCTCTCAGAGCACCTCCCAAAGCTCCGTCTGACTTCCGTGGTGCAGTGAGGTAAACGAGGGCAGGGGAGACACCACGGCCCTGCCCACGGCCAGCTCCCAAAGGTGGGAATCCCATGCCCAAATCCTGAGGGCCCAGCCTGTTCCTGTCTGTTGGGACTGCAATCACTCTCAGTGTGTGGATTTAGGGAGTTCAGGGTGAAAGACAAGCGAGGTGAGAGGGAGTCAACACTGCTGGAGAAAATCTGCATTCCCTTTCAGGGGCAATTTCGGTTTGGATGAAATTTAGGTGGATGCAGAGCTGCCAGGAGCTGGGAATCCCAATCCCAGCTGCGGGAGAGGCTTCCCAAAAGCTGGGCATCTCTCCCAGGCTCCTGCAGCTGCTCCCTGGACTGAACTGCTGCCTCCACCAGGAGTGCAAGTTCTGGGGGGGGTGGGAGCCTATAAATCATCCAGAATTCCCTCAAAACTGAAATACCTTCAGGGAATCACCCAGAACTCCTCACAACTGAATTATCATTGATAAATTATATAAGTAGGGCCCTGAGTGTCCTCCCGTGCTGGACATGGAGGACATGGGGTCGGGCTCAGGGGGGTTTCATAGAATCATAGAATCATACAGGTTGGAAGGGACCTCTGAGATCATCAAGTCCAACCCTTGATCCACTGCCACCACAGTTGCTAGACCATGGCACTAAGTGCCACGTCCAGCCTTGTCTTAAAAACCTCCAGAGACGGAGAATCCACCACTTCCCTGGTTTGACCAGCTTGGAGGAACATGGCAAAGGTCCTTCTGAATCCCGGCTGGATTTGGATGAGCCGGATAACAAATCCAGCTGGAAAACCCAACAAAACCCCTTTAACACCTCCGTGCCCTCTGCCTGGGATGACGCCCCGGCCCGTGCACGCCACATTCCAGGCCCGGAGCCTTTTCCCTCCCCGCCGCTTCCCGAGGTTTTTGCCTCACCCTTGCCGTTGATTTTGATCTTCATGGGGATCTGGCGAGCCATGCTGAACAGGTTGCGCTGCAACGCCTGCTGCACCAGCCGCTGCTCCTCCTCCGTCATCCGCGTCGCCTTCTTCTCCGGCGGCTCTCCCGCCTCCAGCCTCTCCCTCAGCTGCTCCAGGGTGGCCGTCCTGGCCGCCACGCCGGCCTGCTGACCAGCCAGGGCCACGGGCACGGCGATGCGGTTTGGCATGGACACGGTCAGGGGCACGCCGTCACCTGGGGAAGGAGCGGTCACTCAGCACCGGCGCTCCGGCCGCGGGACGTTCCCGCCGGACAACACGGAAGGGAGGGAGGAGCTGACCTTTCCTGAGGGCCGGAGACACCCGGGGGTTGCCGGTCCCGCCGCCCGGCGCCACGCCGATGACGGGGAAGCGGATTTTGGGGGGAGACAGCAGGGAAGGAGGTGCCGGCGCGGAGGGCGAGTAGCTGAAGAGGGAGGAGCTGTAGCTAGGCCGTCGGCCCTCACGCCGGTTGCCGTCGATGGCGGCCTGCAGCTCGGCCGGGGAGCTCAGCGACTTCTTCTCGCACTCGTAGGCGTAGAGGTACTTCATGTACCTGCGGAGAGGGACAGGGCTCAGCGAGTCATGGCCCACAGCAGGGAGACTCGAGCTGAGCTCCTCGGCATGTCTGGGGCTTGGGGAGCGAAGCTCAGCTCGCACTGGATCTGCCCAATGGTTGTAGGAAAACACACAGTTACAGACTTCTGCTGTCACGAGGGCAGGGAAGAGTCGTCCAGAACTCCCTCGCAACTGAAATGTGCTCTATAAACCATCCAGGATTCCCTGACAACTGAAATATCATCTATAAACCATCCAGAATTCCCTCGCAACTGAGATGTGCTCTATAAACCATCCAGGATTCCCTGACAACTGAAATATCATCTATAAACCATCCAGAATTCCCTCGCAACTGAGATGTGCTCTATAAACCATCCAGGATTCCCTGACAACTGAAATATCATCTATAAACCACCCAGAATTCCCTCATAACTGAAATATCATCTGTGAACCATCCAGAATTCTCTCACAAGTGAAATACCATCTATAAACCATCCAGAATTACCTCAAAACTGAAATAATCTCAAAGAATCACCCAGAATTCCCTCATAACTGAAATATCATCTATAAACCACCCAGAATTCCCTCACAACTGAAATGTCCTCTATGAACCATCCAGAATTCCATTAAAAATGGAATAATCTCAAAGAATCACCCAGAATTCCCTCACAACTGAAATATCCTCAAAGAATCATCCAGAATTCCCTCAGAAATGAAATATCGACTATAAATTATCCAGAATTCCCTCAAAACTGAAATATCCTCTATAAATCATCCAGAATTCCCTCACAACTGAAATATTGTCTATAAACCACCCAGAATTCCCTCACAACTGAAATATCCTCTATAAATCATCCAGAATTCCCTCAAAACTGAAATATCCTCAAAGAATCATCCAGAATTCCCTCAGAAATGAAATATCGCCTATAAATTATCCAGAATTCCCTCAAAACTGAAATATCCTCTATAAATCATCCAGAATTCCCTCACAACTGAAATATTGTCTATAAACCACCCAGAATTCCCTCACAACTGAAATATCCTCTATAAACCACCCCAAATTCCCTCAAAAGTGAAATATCAGCAAAGAATCATCCAGAATTCCCTCAAAAATGAAAAAACCTCTATAAATCACCCAGAATTCCCTCACAGCTGAAATAACAGCAAAGAGTCATCCAGAATTCCCTCATAACTGAAATATCTCCTATCAACCACCCAGAATTCCCTCACAACTGAAACACTGTCTCCAAACCACCCAGGACTCCCTCACAACAGACAACTCGAAATCCTAAGAACCAAGACTTCAGACCCCAACACTTAATCCGAGGAATTTTGAGGAATTTTGAGGATTTTATCCCTGTCCAAGGCATCTGTACTGAGCAGCACCAAACCTCATCCCCTCTGAGGAGTTTTGGCCCTCAGGAGAGCAGGAGACAGAGCCTGCGGGAATGGTGAGGAGCTTCCCTCCCTGGAGCTCCATAAACTCCCCAAAAAACCCCAAGTGTCCATAAGAGCTGGGAGCCCAACCCTCCATGGCTAGGGCAGTTTCACCCCTGTTTCATTTTACAGGGATTTCACTCCCACCAGTCTTTTTCCTCTGCTCATTCCACCTTTTTCTTCCCCAATCCTGTGCTGCAGGTGAGGAAACCGCTCCTCACGGGAAGGAGGGGCTGAATTCTCTGTTTCCAGTGCTAACAGACAATAAATTTGTTTTATTCCCCCTCCTCTTCAGGCCCCTGAGGGGGCAGAAAGGCCGAGGATGGAGGGAAGGAGGGGCAGGAGATGAGAATTCCAGGGAATTCCTCCCCAACTCACTGTGTGCGCAGGGTGAAGGCGGCGCTGGTGATGGAGGTGGGCAGGTTAAGGCCTTTGGTGATCTCCCTCCAGATCTTCTTGTTGATGATCTCCACCAGGCCTCCCTTCTCGGTCACCAGCTTGTAGAGCATGTAGAGATCCAGGATCTGCTTGGCCATGATGGGGATCCGGTTGATGGGAGTTCCTGAGGGGGAAAAACATGGGAGCATGGAAAGGATGGAGTCAGAGAGGGGAGGAGGCCAAGGGGATGGGCCTGGGGGGGATCCATCCCTCTCCTAACAGGGAATTTGGGGAAGCTGTGGCCTGACTCGAGGCCTCTCCATGGATGAGTAAATGAGGCAGGGAAGAGCAGCCACAGGGAAAGGCCTTTCCATGGAAAATCCTTTCCTGAGGGCAAAGGGAATGACCAGATCTATAAAAACCCAAAATAGAAAGAGGGGAAGTCGGGACTATTGAATCCGAGGCACAAAGGAATCAGTTTGATGAGCTTGGGGTTAAAATCCTTGGATAAAAATCCCGGCTGTGCTCAGGGAGGGGCTGAGGAGCTCCTGGAGTTCAGCTTTCCCAGGATGTGCCGTGCCGTTTGCCTGGGAACAGCAGAACCGAGGGAATTGGCACTGGAGAACATCTCTCCCCCACAGAGACACAATTCCAGCCTCCCTCACGCTTGGAACAACCTGGAGAGGTAAATACACAGCTCCCAGAGAGCTTCCAGCCTCCCACTCCCTCTCCCTGAACACGCTCCCAAACAACTCCCTGATGAGGCCACGGCAGCTCTGAGCATCCCAAACTCAGCTCCTGCTCCATCCCTCCCCCTCACTTTTGTTGTATTTTGGGTTAACACAGAGCAAAACTTGATTTTTAACCTCTCAGTGCCCCTTTGGCGGCTCCTGGAAGCGCCAAAGCCCAAATTTAACGAGATTTAGGCCCAGAGAGGAAGGAGGAAGGAGGAATAAAAAGAAGTGGTTGTGGCAGGGCTTTCATTGGGCCTGGGAAACTCCGTCCCGGATCAAAGGGCTGCCCATCCCAAGGCAGGGCAGCATCCTGTCCCCACAATGGGCAGCCCCAGCCTGGCAGGAAGGCTTGGGAAGGGGGGTAGGGAGCTGTGGAATCCCCTGTCCCCAGGGGAGCCCCGGATCCCGGCGGCAGAGCCCTTTATGGCCCCCATAAACGGGGTTATTCCGTGGCACTGAAAGGAGCTCGGCCCTGCAGATGTCCTCTCCTCACCCATCCAAGGAGGATTTTTTCCTCCCTTCTTTTCTTTGGGAAGCCTTAGTGTGGCTTTATAACGTGTCCCTTATCGCCTGCTCTGTGCCCACAAAATGAATCTTAAGCCTTTCCATACCTTGAAACCAAACTCAAAAAGAAAGGAAAAAAAAAAAAAAACTATCAGAAAAGCTTTTTCAAACAGGTCTGTACTTCGAAATCATTATTCCTCTCTGTTGTTCTACTACTACAAGTGAATAACTGCTACAAAAACCAAGAAAAAAACACCTTCTGACTTTTTCACCCACTCTTAACTCCTTTTCTCAGACGAAAGAAACACAGAATTAAACTCCTGTGTTTCCCTGAAACTTTCCTTTCTTCTTCTTCTCTTCTTAACTTATTCAAAACACCAAAACATCAAAACCTCACTGAAAAACAAACCTAAAGGGGGGCCTGCCATGCTGACCCAACTCTGAAGAAGAAAAAAACCACACCCCAAAAAACTTAAAATCTCTTCCAAGTTTCCTTCTGCAACGAAAAATTTTATTATTTAACATGTGTTCATTAAATGAATCGTTTTATCTTCTCCTTCACTTTCCTCCAAAGAAATATTTCTTTTCCCAAACCTAATTAAAAAAAAAACCCAAACCTGCAACCTACTTTCTATCAAGAAATGTTTTCCTCTAAATTTGTCTCAAACAGAGACAAGCCTGTCAGGCTTCAGCTCGTGGTGCCGATTCCTGCAGGTTAACGAGATGCTGGATAAATTGGCCCATTTTTTGTGGCTTTAAAGGGCTGAAAACCCCACCAGCAGTGGGTTCAAAGCATCCAGGAGCAGCTTGATCAGGTTTATATAAATTTATATCAATTTATATCCCTGGCGTGCTCTTCTCTCGTCCCAGTGGAGCAGTGATCCCACAACCCCTTCCTGATTTCGGGGCCACAGATCCCTCGAGGAGCACAGGGGGAATCCCAAACCCTCCAAACCCCATCCCGAAAATCCTGGCTTTGCTCCGGTGTTTTTCCCAAGCCTCCATTTTGTGCTGGGTGTTGTGGCAGCTCCTGGATCCACGGAGCACTGGGAATTGGGGAATGATCGAGTTACCTGCCCCGAGCCCAGCCGAGCAGGAAAAACAGGGAAATATTTTCTTCCAAAGCCTCCAGGAAGAGCCAGGGCTGGCCTTTACACCCCAAAACGCCTCTTTTTTCACTAATTAACAAGAGCAGCAAAGCCTTTGAGGCTGTGAGGATGAAGCCCCTCTCCCTCCCCCCAGCCTGAGCCACCCGAGTTTCCCCAATCCAATTTAGGGAATAGCATTAACGTGTCCAGAGGGGACTTTCATCCAGCTCTCCTCCAGATGGAGAGTGAAAGGGAAGGGCCACGGATAAGGCTGTCGGCAACCCGGCTGCTCTCACGGAATTATTAATGAGTATCTGCCCCTGGACATCTCCCCTGAACACACTCTCGCCCTTCTCTGCACTGCCCCAGCTCAGCAGGTGGGAAAATGCAGCAGTTATTGATCCCGATCCACCTGCGTTGGTGGGGAATAAAGTAAATAAAATAAATCCTTGGGGCATTTCCAGGGAGCTGCTCCCAGCTGGAGAAGGAACAGCGACAAACTCCGACCTCCCCGGGGCACCTCAGCACCTCTCAGACTCCTTCCCTCCCCTTTAAACAAGGCCAAAGCGCCCTGAAATGTCATTTATAAACTCGGCTCAACCAGGATTTATATGGAAACACGCATTTAGAAACTCGGCATAACGGGGATTTATATAGAAACACACATTTATAAACTAAGCTCAATGTGTTTACACAGAATATAAATTTATCCACTGAGATAAAACCTCGAGTTTGGTTCCCTCTTCTATAAAACTGTACAGCTGAGAAACTCTACAGCAGGGACAGGACTGCTCCCATCCTTCTCCCAGCAGCTGGAGTAATTCCATTTTCCATGCTTTCCTACGGCCCTGTCCCAAGTAGCACCCCGTGGATCCAGCAGAGAGCGAGCCGGGGCTGGGAGGTGGCGAATTCCCGGTGTTTTCCAGAGGGATCGGTGCCCTCTCCCCCTCCAGGGCTGCCAAGGAAGGCGATAAAGGCTTTATTGGAAAGCCAGGACAGGAAGGGCTGAAAGCCGAGAGCCCTGGGCCCAGCGGATCCTGTCCCTGTCAGGGGCCGTGATGGATTACTGTCATCTGGCAGCGCCAGGATTAATGATCCCGGGGTCAGGGGGCGGAATTCCAGAGGGAAAGGTCAGCAGCCGGGGGCACAGCACAGGACTTGTTGCCTTTTGATGGCAAACTCGTTTTACTGTACTTCCAACCTCCCGCCCCGAGCCCTGCCCGGCTCCGAGGGGGAGAGGAAGATCCTCCTCTCCCGGCTTCCCTGGAAAACAGCTTTTCCTCCCTTTTAGCAGAAGCCCAGCTCCGTTACCGGGCCCATCCCAGCCAAAAGGAGGGGCACGAGGAGCCAGCTCCCGCTGGGAAAGGGGGGATGTGGGGTTGAGAGGCACGGAAGGGGAAAGCAGAGTCCCCATGGGCCCCTGGTTTGCCGAGGAGAAACGCAGCCACAATCCTAATCTCGGGAATAAAGGCTCTCCCTGGAGGAAGGCTGGCTGGAGCCATAAACACCTCCGGCCTTGGAGGGAATCTCTCCCCTTCCAAAGGCGCCTCTGTTCCAGGCGGGTGCATCGGGAGCCTCGGGGGCTTCTCCGGAGAGGCCTCAGCGTCCCCTCTGCCCCCTGCTCGGAAAAGCTGCTGGATTGGAAGCCTCCCGGAGCTCCCGAAGGGGCTGGGGAGGGTGTGAGCACCAGGAAAGGCTGGAATGGTGGGGTTCACACCTGGGAAGCAGCTCCTGGGGAAGGGGCTCTGCTCGGCCCATCCTCTTCCTCCCCATCCAACACCACCCCGGGGCCCTTTGTTCTCCCCTTCTCCATCCTCCCTTGGCCAAGCTGCGGAGTCAGACCTCAGCCTGGAGGTGCAGGCTGAGGAGAACTGCCCCAAAGGTGGGTTTGAACTAAATTCCAGGGAGTTTTAGGTATTTGCTTGGCTTTCCACACCGGAGATTCCCGGCTGAGGGCTGAAGCCGTGACTCATACTGCACAAAGAGCCCTTAATCACACCCGGGTCCGCTTTCCCCATCACCTCCCGCTCTCCCGATCCCATTTCCTCGCAAGGAGTGTCCATTTTACAGCCAGGAACAAAGGAGGTGAGAATCCCGAGGGTTGGCTGGGCAGAGCAACACCTACACTGCGACGGAAATGTGCTCTGCAGGGAGAAACAGGCACGGGAAGGACGACCTGGAACAGGTGAATAAAAATCTGCTCTTCCCACTCTAAATGTGCTCGGAGGAGGAGGAGCCGGATCAGGCAGCCAAAAGGAACAGCTTTTCCCCAGGAAACTGGGAAAGTCCGCAGCGATTTAAAATAACACCGAGCCAAATCCGGAGGAGAACAGAACTTCACGTTTCCTCGAAGGGAGGCAGAGTGATTCCCATGGGGTGCCAACCCCGTGGAGCCAAACACAGGGAAAATCTGCTGGATTTGCAGCCTCCCCCTCGCAGCCAAACACAGGGAAAATCCATTTCTCAGCAGCACACCGACTCAGCCCCTGCGCTGCCTCAGCTCCCGCTTTGCCCAAATCCCTCTCCAGGGACAAATCCCGGCTGGAGCAGGGGTTCACCCCGAGTTTTGTGGGGTTTGACTCCCCAGAGTTGGGATAAAAAGCCCTTCTCTGCTCCCTCGGTGTCCAGGCAGGGCATTCCCACTGTTCCCAGCTTCCCGATGGGGATGTCAGCAGCTGATCCGGGAGCTGTGCAGGGGTGATCAATCAGCTCTTATCTGCTGCCCTTCAAAGGGGCTGCCCTTATCAGATTGCAGGGCCTGACAGGCACCGGCCATGGCCTCAGTCCTGCCCTGGAGTGGGGATCCCATGGAGAGCTGCAGCCCCTGGAATGGGATCCCATGGAGAGTAGCAATCCCGGGAATGGGGATCCCATGGAGAGCAGCAATCCTGGGAACGGGGATCCCATGGAGAGCTGCAGCCCCTGGAATGGGGATCCCACGGAGAGCAGCAATCCCTGGAATGGGGTTCCCATGGAGAGCTGCAATCCCTGATCCTGCCCTTGGAATAGGGATCCCATGGAGAGCTGCAATCCCTGGAATGGGATCCCATGGAGAGTAGCAATCCCGGGAATGGGGATCCCATGGAGAGCAGCAATCCTGGGAACGGGGATCCCATGGAGAGCTGCAGCCCCTGGAATGGGGA
>VZRF01015015.1:96555-114416 GCA_013396875.1 Vireo altiloquus
GGGATCCCATGGAGAGCTGCAATCCCTGGAATGGGGATCCCAGGGAGAGCAGCAATCCCTGATCTTCCCCTGGAATGGGGATCCCATGGAGAGCCGCAATCCCTGGAATGGGATCCCATGGAGAATTGCAATCCCTGGAATGGAATCCCATGGAGAGTTGCAATCCCTGATCCTGCCCCTGGAACGGGGATCCCACGGAGAGCTGCAATCCCTGGAATGGGATCCCATGGAGAGCTGCAATCCCTGGAATGGGATCCCATGGAGAGCTTCAATCCCTGATCTTCCCCTGGAATGGGATCCCATGGAGAGCTGCAATCCCTGGAATGGGATTCCATGGAGAGCTGCAATCCCTGGATTGGGGATCCCATGGAGAGTAGCAATCCTGGAATGGGGATCCCATGGAGAGCTGCAATCCCTGGAACAGGCCCCATCCATTCCCCGGCACCAATCCCTCCGGTAGACATGGAACCACTGCCTGCAGCTTTTCCATCCACGTCACCTTGGGCAAACAGGGACAGGCTCCCCTTTTCCAGGCAGGGAGAGGTGGGAGCAGCCCTGGATATCCGCAGGGAAGTCTCTGAGCACTGAGTCAGCTCTGCCCAGCTCGGTACCCTCTGGAAAACCACGCTGGATTTGAGGGGCAGCTCCCGACACGGGAAAGGACCTGGGAAGAGCAGGATTCCGGACTCTGGGACAATGCAGCACCTCCAGAAGAAGGGAAAACAAAGCCCCTCTGAGCACCCAGAGCTGCACTGGGATCCTCAGGTACAGCTGGGATCACTGGGATCAGCCACGCAAAGCTTGGTGCGGAGCAACACCATCCCGTAATTCCCAATTAATTCCTCTTCGTTTGGGCCAACCCCGTTTCCAGCGAACACCTGAGCTGCTCAGACACCTTTCACCCCGACTAAACCTAAACCAAAGCTCTTCTAAGCCGGGACCAGGCAGACTCCTCCCTCCGTTTCCCCATTAACTACTCCCAAAGCGATTTTTCTTTGGAGCTAAAACAATATTCCCTCTAATCCACCATTTCCAGCCGCTTAAAGGGATAAGCAATTATTTGATTTTAATGTTTACTTTCCCAGAAAAGTTTTGGGTTTTTTTTTTCTTTTTATCTTTCCAAAGGGGAGGTTCTGGGCTCTTCCCAAATCAGAGAAAAAAATTCTCCCATCTGCCTGCAAGGAATGTTTTGGTTTTATGGGAAGGAGCTGCCGATATCTTCTTCTAAATAACTGGAATTTGCAGGTAAACTGCCCCAAAATAGCAACTGATGGATGACCTGGGCGCTTCAGGTGGATGAGCCAGGCATTTCCCGGAGAAGATTTTGGGATGCTGCACCCCCAGAGGAGCTGGATTCACGTTGTCTGGAGATCCCAAGCACCTGGCTTGGTGCCTGTTCCACCCCGCCACCACTTCCAGGGGTTAAGGTACAAGGAATGGTGGATTCCCTGCTCCGAAAGGCTCCAGCAGAAAGCAGGAATGTAAACCTGCAGGATGGTAGCTCCCCCGACAAATTAAGGGTAAAACCATCCTTTCCAAGGACACAGAGGAAAAGCCTAAAACAATTCCCGGATTCCCCCAGCACCAGGCACTGCTTTCCCCCGCTCGGGGTTGGAATGGGCGCCCAGGGAGGCTCTGAAGGGGATACAGGAGGCAGCTGTGAACAAATCCAAGGGTTTGACAGGGAAAATGCCTTTCCTGGATCTTTGGGACCATCCAGGAGACACCTCTGCAGTGCTCCGGGAAACATCCATGGGGGATTTTCCATGAGGAGCTGTTTAGGGCAGCGCTGGGAGGAAAGGATCCTTCCATGGCACGATCCCGAAGCTCCAGAGGGGGAGATGCTCGGGAAATGGAGCTGCCTGTCCATCAACATCCCAGCTGGCTGAGCCACGGAAAAGATGTGGGAACACGAGGTTATCCTGAGTTATCGGGGTGGAGGAGCTCAGGGAACTCATTGCTGAATGAAGCAAATACAGGGAATCCTCAGTCCGTGCCCTTGGAAACGCCCCAGACCCCAAAGCTGCTCCCAAAGCAGCTCCTGTGTGGCAAGAACTTAAAAACACACCACGGAATGGTTTGGGTTGGAAAGGACCTGGAGGAACATCCAGATCCATGGACACCTCCCACCATCCCGGGTGGCCTTGGGCACTTCCAGGGATAATGGGGCAGCCACAGCTGCTTGGGGCAACCTGGGGACATGGGGACACACCAGACTGTCCTGAAGGGATAATGGGGACATGGGGACACACCAGACTGTCCTGGAAGGGATAATGGGGACAGGGGGACACAGCCAGAGTGCCCTGGAAGGGACATGGGGACACAGCCAGACTGTCCTGAAGAGATAATGGGGACATGAGGACACACCAGCCTGCTCTGAAGGGATAATGGGGACACAGCCAGACTGTCCTGGAAGGGATAATGGGGACAGGGGGACACAGCCAGAGTGCCCTGGAAGGGACAATGGGGACATGGGGACACAGCCAGATTGCCCTGAAGGGATAATGGGGACAGGGGGACACACCAGCCTGCCCTGGAAGGGACAGTGGGGGCACAGCCGGGGACCCGCACATCTGATCCGCGTTAGGGCTGTTTCACGGCTGCCCATTCCCGGCGGCATTCCCAAAGCCAGCCCAGCCTTTTCATCCCTGCAGCTCCTCCTGTGAACTCTCCCATTTATCTCTCCCACCGGGCCGGGTTGGGTTTCTGATTTGTGTCGCGGCTCCTGCGGGATGAGGAGTCCCTGTGTTTTACAGGGGATGTTTTATTGGCAGAGCTGCTTTCCCCGGGAGCGAGGTGCGAAGTGAGGTGCGAATTGAGCAGCTCTTCGCACGTCCTGCCTAAAAACCTCTTTGCTCCGGCAGCGAGGAGCCGAGTTTGGGGATTCTTTGGGAACAAGG
This sequence comes from Vireo altiloquus, assembly GCA_013396875.1. Classification (NCBI taxonomy): domain Eukaryota; kingdom Metazoa; phylum Chordata; class Aves; order Passeriformes; family Vireonidae; genus Vireo; species Vireo altiloquus. The sequence goes on from VZRF01015015.1 coordinate 99,456, forward strand.
CAGCTCTTCAGCCCTGGATTGGGATGTTTGTCAGCGCGGGGAGGAGAAGTGAAGCCTGAATCCTCACTGTTGTCCCAGGATAGCTCCCAAAACACCACAGCGGGATGTCCACCCTCTCCCCGCCACCCAAAACCACGGGAAGAGCAGGAAGGGGAAAAATGGGCACAGAACCACTAAAAAAACCTCCCCATGCGAGGTGAAAATATTCCCTTTCGGATCAAGGATGGAGGAGAAGCCACCTCCCACAGCTCAACATCCCAGTGTTCCCATGGAGCTGGAGAAACTGGGGCTCCCTGAATTCCCTAAATCCAAGCCTCTCTCAGCTCCTCTCCCCACGGATGCTCGGCTCTTCCCTTACACAGCCTTCCAGCAGGCAGGAAAAGCGAGGGAGTGTCCAGCAAACAAGAGCCAGGCTGAGGAGAAGCTGTGCTCCTCCAGCTGGTGACCGGCTGGGCCCGGCCCTGGGAGCGTGGCCGTGATCAATAATTAACAGGGAAGAGGGAGGAGATGCTGGAGCAGGGAGCAGAGCTCTCTGCAGGCAGCTCGAGGTGTCCATTGCTGCTGCCAGGCCCCACAGGTGAGCTCAGGTTGGCAATGGAATGGGTTCATCCTGCCTCTGATGCCAGGAGGATTTTTTGCCTTTTCTTTTATACCCCTCTTATATAGTTTTATGTATTTTTAATACTTTTTAACCTACATACTTCTCATTTTCCAATCCTGATCATTTAATTAAAACCCACTGCACCATTCAAGCAAACAAACCAAACATCCTAAAAATCCCAAACACCAAATCACATTTTTGTAAACTAAGGTAAGCCCATCCGAAAAAAAAAGTTCCTCAGAAGGAAAACTTCACTCGAGTCTCTCATTAGGGGATCTTTGATAGATGTGCTAATTAGCAAGGCCTATAATTGTGTGCATTTCGGGGCATTCCACCTGGACTAAGTGCTGCACCCAAGGATCCTGAAATAAATACCGAGATAATAAAAAACCCTTTTCCTCATCAACCGTGTTTTGGTTTGAATTTTAAGACCACAGAAAGGCAACACCTCTGCACTTGAAAGGCAAAAATTCCAGCAAAAAATGAATCCCCAACCCCCTCAGCTCGAACAGAACAGCTGCTGGAGAGGGAAAATCCACACGGGAACAGGGCTGTGGATGTGAAGGACAACACTGGGATGTTGCTTGGGATCATCCTGGGGGAGGGATGGATCTGAAGGGGCAGAGTTCCAAACTTGGAGGGACGAGGGAGCACCTGGAAGGTTCAGAGGTGCTGGTTTTACACCACACCACACCCTAACACATTTCCATGGCCAGCAGCTCACGCTGAGCGCTGCGTTTGGGGCACGGGAGGAGGCTGGGTGACAGCCTGGTGACAGCCTGGTGACAGCCTGACTGCAGCTGGCAGAGGTCACACACCACGGGCAGTCACACACCACGGGCAGGAGGGTGAGAGATGTGCCCAGGGCATTCCCAGCTGCAGAGCCAGACCCTGGGAATGCCCAGGAAAAGGGTCCTGGGATCTTCGGGGCACGGAAGGAGGTTGGGTGACAGCCTGGTGACAGCCTGGTGACACTCTGGTGACAGCCTGACTGCAGCTGGCAGAGGTCCCACCACGGGCAGGTGGGTGAGAGATGTGCCCAGGGCATTCCGAGCTGCAGAGTGAGACCTGGGATCCTGGATTCCCTGGAATGCCCAGGAAAAGGGCCCTGGCATCTTCGGGGCATGGGCGATGCCAGCGCCGGGTGGGAAGGTGGAGAAATTGAGTTGCAGGGCAGAGGATCTTCCCTCCTGCCCTCCTCATCTCCCAGGGGAAACACTCCGAGTTTTAGCTCTGCTCTCCCATCTGAGCTGCACGTTTGAGGCCTGGATTTGTTCCTTCAGGGAAGAATTCCTGGTTTTACCCGCGGGGCTCACGCAAACTTCACTCACCTCTCTTCTGCATGAAGACAAAGAGGTCATCCAGGAATTCCTTCCGCTCGGGATCGCTGTCCAGTTCGTAGAGCTGGGGAGGAGGGGAAACAAACCCAAATGAGGGCATGGATCCACAGGGACACAGAAAACAAAGGGATTTCGGCTTCTTCCAGGGTGGTGTGTGCACTGCAGGGGTGAAAGGAGAGCCCAGGCAAAGAGGGGGAAGATCCCAAAGGGAACAGGATTCCTGGGATCTCCAGGATATGACCACAGCCAACCTCCAGCTCAGTCGATGGGATGGAGCAGCGCTGGAAGCACGGGGATGGAAAGGATGCATTTCCTCAAGGACTGAAGGTTAAAAAGATGGATGGATCAGCTGCTAGAGCTGAGGAGGTGGTGAGCTGACTTCAGGGACTGCCTGGTTGTGTCCTTGATGTCAGCCAGTCCTTCCCAATTCGATGTGGTTTCCTTGGAATGGACTTTAATTTATATTAGAGAGGACTATTACATGAATTTGTCCTACTTGCTGATTTTGGCTGTAAAGACTTCAGGTCTCTAGTTTTGCCCAAGTATCTCTGTTCCATCCCCACCATGTTACATTTCTCCAAATTCATGACCTTTATACCCTCTGCACAGATTTTTTAATACTTTCCCTCTCAAAAGAACTTCTGTTCTTTTGAAACAGAAGAAAACAAAATGTGTTTTGATCTTCCACTTTACTGACGTGCATCTTTTCAGCTGGGCGAGTCTTTATTTGTGAAACAAAGAGTGAGTTTGAAATAAACTTTTAAAATAAATTTGCAAGACAGAGAGTGTGAAATAAGCTTGTGAAAGCTGCACAGTGTATTATTGATAACACTCATATTGATAACACTCATGTGAGCTGAATTACATAAAAAAAAGACAAAAAGTGTTGTGATAGAAGAATGAACACTTGAAACCGAAAGATGAGAGTGCAAAAGGAAGGCAAATAAAGGAATGATAACAGAAACCAGCGGCCTGAGGATGCAGATGAAGGTATTTGAATTTTTGGGGGGTTTTTGGGGAGCAGAAGGGAGGGGACAGCGGTTTGGGACACACCAGCAGCACCTTGGTGGCACCAGGGAGGTCCAAGCTTCTCTTGGCTCCCTCCAGTCCCTCAGGGATTGTCACCCCAGTGCCAAACCCCCGTGGGAGGAGAGGAAATAACCTCCAAATAACCCAGAAACCCTCAGAAACACCAGAAACCAGCCCAGAGTCAATTTGCTGTGGGAATAACTTTTCCCAGGAGGCTGGGAATAACAAAAATAATGACCCAAATAATGAGAATAAAGTCCCCCAGGCAGTGTTTCCCAAGAGAGAGGGGTGGCCTGTGAGTGTCACCCCTGGGATTTTCACAGGGGACAGGCACAAGTGTCACCCTACAGCCACAAATCCAATTTGCACCTCTCAGGAATCCTGTGAGGCCAGGAAGGGGCAGGCTGGAGCCAGGCTCTCCCTGAGATCCGGGGGGACAATGAGGAATTTCATTCCTTCTGCTGGAACAATCCCACACCGCTCCACAGGGATTTTTGTTTTTGGGGGGGGATGGTTGTATTCCAGCCCTTCTGTGGGCACTGCAGCTGCTTGGTTTTCATGTGGTCCAAAAAAAAGAGAGGTTTTGGGGTGGAATTCCCAGAAAGCTCTGGGAAGAGTAGAGCCACCAAGAGCGAGCTGCCTTGGTTTAAACTGAATTCCCCCGACTGCTGTGACACATTCAAACCTCACCATTCCAGGGGGTTTGGATGTGTCACATGGTGGAATTTTCCAGGGGGAAAATGTTCTTCTCCCAGCTGGAGAAAAGCCTGGATCAAAGTTTTTCCACATCCAAAGCCCGGCTGTTAATTCCGAGTTCAAATTATGAGGCCTCTGAGTGTGAGGCCCCACAAATATTCCTACAGTATTCCCACAAATTCCCTGCAGTGAGGGCCACCCTGTGGCACCGAGCAGGGGGAGAATCCCCCAAATTCCCCCTTCCCAAAGCTCCTGTGACTGCACTGACCTTGGCAAAGTCTCGGGAGATTTCCCTTCCCCGGCATCCATCGCCTTCCTCGCTCCAGGTCACGCTGCCGTTCTGGGGAGGGGAAAACAGGAAAGCATGGAAAGATCCCCATGGAAAGGACAGCTCCAGAAGGAAAATGTGCATTTTTTTTTAGGCACAGACACGTGGAAAAGCTGCCTGCAGGCCCAGGGTGATGGCAAAGGTGTGTGTGTGTGGGTTGTGCTTTTGTCGTAATTTCCTGGGATCTCTCCCAAAAAAATGGGAATTTTTCACCTCCTGTTTCACCTGCCGTGCTCCCCGCGCTTCCCTAGGAAACCAGGAGCAGAAGGAGGGGAATAATCCCTCTGGAAAGCCTCTTGCCAGCCTCCCTGACTCCCGGGAGGACGTGGATCTTCCCCAGAGAAATGGAAAGCTCGGCTTTGCCGGATTAAGGTTCATTAAAAGGATTAGTCTGGTTAGGCCTTGTTCCACTTGGGAAATCTGCATCCTGGAATGGCCACCGAGGGCTGGACACCAGCAGCTCCAGCTGTAGGGAAGGCTGGGATGATCCCAAAATAAATCCAAGCATCCTGAAAAACTCCAGCTCCGTGAAAGCCTCAGGAAGAGCCAAATCCACCCTGCCAAACTCACGGAGAGAAAAGGTCCCAAAAGCACCTCCTGGGAATTCTGGAGGTGCTCCAGTGCCCCAAAATCCAGGATGTGAGGCACACGTGGAGAGGGGAAGATGAGCAGCTCCGGGCAGGGCTCCATCCCCGATCCAGAGGCACAGGATGAGCTCCCTAATGCCCACGGATTTGGTTTGAGCCAGTAATTCCTGCTGGGAAGGCAATTACCCAGCGAGGGCCACGGAGTGGGAGAGATTTAACTGGGGATTATTGGCACTTCTGCCCTGCTGCCATCGTGGGCCCATTCCCAGACCCATTCCCAGGCCCCACTGCCCCTGGAATTGCTCCCAGGAGCATCCATCCCCCTGCCCCTTCTCCCCCAGCCTCTCTCTCTCTCTCCAGCAGAGATCAAACCCACGGATTTTGGGCTAATTCTGGAAGCATCCAGCTGTTCCCAAAACTCCACTGACTGCTCACTGGCATCAAACCTATGGAATGGTCAGAACGGGACACGGCACAAGGAAAAGGAGGCAGCAGGAAATTCCCATCCTGGCCTTTCCACGCTCCAAAGCTCAGGGATTTGGGAAGCTTCTTTTATTTCGCCTTTTCCTTGGGCTGCTCCCTTCCCAAGTTCCCACTTGGATATAAATCCGGAGAGCAGAACTTGCATCCTGAGGGAATTCTGACCATTCCCAGCCCTCTCCAGGCTGGAATTGTTCCCAGGAGCATCCATCCCACTGCCCTTTCTCCCCCAGCCTCTCTCTCTCTCTCTGTCTCTCTCTCCAGCAGAGATTAAACCCAAATGGATTTTGGGCTAATTCTGGAAGCATCCAGCTGCTCCCAAAACCCCACTGACTGCTCACTGGGATCAGAACAGTCAGGATGAAGGAAAAGGAGGCAGCAGGAAATTCCCATCCTGGCCTTTCCACGCTCCAAAGCTCAGGGATTTGGGAAGCTTCTTTTATTTCGCCTTTTCCTTGGGCTGCTCCCTTCCCAAGTTCCCACTTGGATATAAATCCAGAGGGCAGAACTTGCATCCCGAGGGAATCCTGCTCGTGCTGAGAGCTTATTCTGCTACATTTGAGGGCAGGGATGAGACAGAAGAGGGGTGGAGAGGAGACAATTCCCTCCCGCCTGTGGGTTTGAACTTGGGATAACTCCCTGGGATCCAACTTTTAAAGGGCTTAAAGACTCCCTAAAAGTGAAACTCGGGCTCGTTCCCGGTGGAGGGAAAGAGGGATTGGGATAGAGGTGGGGACAGGGGGAATAAATCCATAAATCCATCCTGCTTCCCACAGCTCCTCCCTGGGATCGCCCTGGGAAGAGGAGCTCGCAGAGTTTGGCCATATGGCCACAAAACCAGCAGGGATGGCTACCAGCGCCCAGGGCCGGGGGGCTCCGGGCGGATCCAGCCCCTCCTCCTGCTGGAGCTGCTTCCCAAGGGGTTGGGGTCAATTCCAGAGGGGTTAGGGTCAATTCCAGAGGGTTCAGGGCCACTTCCCAAGGGGCTAGGGTCACTTTCCAGAGGTTTAAGGCCAGTTCCCGAGGGTTTAGAGCCACTTCCCAGAGGTTTAGGGCCAGTTCCCGAGGGTTTAGGGTCAGTTCCCAAGGGGTTAGGGTGATTTTCCAAGGGTTTAGGGTCAATTCCCGAGGGGTTAGGGCCACTTCCCAAGGTGTTAGGGTCACTTCCCAAGGGGTTTAGAGCCACTTCCTGAGGGTTTAGTTTTCCAAGGGGTTAGGGCCACTTCCCGAGGGTTTAAGGCCGGTTCCCGAGGGTTTAGGATCAATTCCTGAGGGTTTAGGGTCTATTCCCAAGGGTTTAGGGCCACTTCCCAAGGTGTTAGAGCCACTTCCCAAGGGGTTTAGAGCCACTTCCTGAGGGTTTAGAGCCACTTCCCAAGGGGTTAGGGTTAATTCCCAAGGGTTAGGGCCACTTCCCAAGGGGTTTAGGGCCACTTCCCAAGAGGTTTAGGGCCACTTCCCAAGGGTTTAGAGTCAATTCCCAAGGGGTTTAGAGCCACTTCCCAAGGGGTTTAGGGCCACTTCCCAAGGGGTTAGGGTCAATTCCCAAGGGGTTAGGGCCACTTCCCGAGGGGTTAGGATCACTTCCCTCTTGCAGGGATAAGGAGAGGGCTCCTGCCGCAGCCCAGGGCAGGTGTGGGGATGGAGCAGGGAATGGCAGCCAGGCACTGGGAATTGAGCTGTGTTTATCCATGGAGCAACCCTTCCCAGGCCTGGGCTGGGATCCCCAGGGAATACTCCTGTCACCACAGCCTCTGGGCTGCAGCTCCCGACCCCAAACACCATCAGAGATCCCAAGGGAGACTCCAGCGCCGGGAAATCACCAGAGGTGCTCCAGAGGCACCACAAACTCCCTTCTGCTGGATCAGCTCAGGATCAGCTCGGGATCACCTTGGGNGATCACCTTGGGATCACCTTGGGATCCAGCTTCCCTGCTGCTCCCACTCAGAAAACAAAGTTCCTCCTCGGCAGGAATGGCAGGAGAAATCCACATATCCCACAGGGAATCACAGAGCTTTGGAGAAACCAGGCAGGGGTGGCAGGAAGGAGCAAACCCTGCTCAGGGAGGCAGGGAATTCCCTGTGGAATTCCCTCCTGCCTCTGCATCCAAGGAATTCCCTGTGGAGCATCTTGCCCATTCTGCATCCAGGGAATTTCCTGAAGATTTCCCTCCTGCCTCTGCATCCAGGGAATTCCCTGTGGAGCATCCTGCCTGTCCCTCCTGCCTCTACATCCAGAGAATTCCCTGCCAGTCCCTCCTGCCTCTGCATCCAGGGAATTCCCTGCTGTGCAGCAGGAGCCCCCTCGGTGCTGGGATTTCCCACAGGAAAAGGTGCTGGAAGTGGCTCTGGGTGTGCCCAAAGGTTGGATGCAGAGGCTGAGGTTTGGGAAAGGCTGCCCTACCTTGCCAGGCTGCTGGCAGAGCCACGGAGCCTCCCTGTGCCACCTTGGAGCTTCCCTGTGCCCCCTTGGACACCTCGGACACCCCAGAGCCCTCGGACACCTTGGAGCTCTCCCTGTGCCACCCCAGACACCTTGGACACCTCTCTGTGCCCCCTCGGACACCTCAGAGCCCTCCCTGTGCCCCCTCAGAGCCCTCAGGCACCTTGGAGCTCCCACCTGGCCACCCCATCCCCAGGAAGCTTCAGCAGCAATTCCATCCAGCCCTATTTTGGGATTACTCCCGAACCACCTGGAATATCTGATTAGAGGGAAGCTCAAGATGTCCAGAGCAATTTGGGTTCCCAAGCCCAGGCCGGAGCTAACCCCGAGCAGATGGAGAAGGAGGAGGAGGATGAGGAGGAGGANCCCTGCCAGTCCCTCCTGCCTCTGCATCCAGGGAATTCCCTGCCTGTCCCACCTGCCTCTGCATCCAGGGAATTCCCTGCCTGTCCTCCTGCCTCTGCATCCAGGGAATTCCCTGCTGTGCAGCAGGAGCCCCCTCGGTGCTGGGATTTCCCGCAGGAAAAGGTGCTGGAAGTGGCTCTGGGTGTGCCCAAAGGTTGGATGCAGAGGCTGAGGTTTGGGAAAGGCTGCCCTACCTTGCCAGGCTGCTGGCAGAGCCACGGAGCCTCCCTGTGCCACCTTGGAGCTTCCCTGTGCCCCCTTGGACACCTCGGACACCCCAGAGCCCTCGGACACCTCAGAGCTCTCCCTGTGCCCCCTCAGAGCCCTCAGGCACCTTGGAGCTCCCACCTGGCCACCCCATCCCCAGGAAGCTTCAGCAGCAATTCCATCCAGCCCTATTTTGGGATTACTCCCGAACCACCTGGAATATCTGATTAGAGGGAAGCTCAAGATGTCCAGAGCAATTTGGGTTCCCAAGCCCAGGCCGGAGCTAACCCCGAGCAGATGGAGAAGGAGGAGGAGGATGAGGAGGAGGAGACGGAGGAGGAGGAGGAGGAGGAGGCACAAACACCTCCCGTTCTCTGTGGGACAAACACCTTCCAGGAATGAGGAATTCAACCTCCTGCCACAGAACCCTGGAGCCCTGGGGCTGGGAATTCCACACCTCCTGGGCTGGGAATCACCCAGGGGTGAGGCTGAAGCACCAAGGAAATGCCTCCCCTGCCCCAATGGAAAGGGACAGGCAGGGGTAGCAATTTTGGGATTATCAGGGAATCCACAGGAATTCCTTCAGCGGGCAGAGTTAAGCCTTAGGAAGCGAAACAGATGCTCTGAGAAAGAAAAGGATTGTGGCACACACCTCGATAAGATCAGGGCTGCTGCCCCCGAGAGCCGAGGGGTAATTACTGCCCCTGGAATGGGAACCAACCCTTCCCAGCCTTCCTAATCACAGAGCTCAGCCCAACAGCCCCCGGCTTCAAAGGCAGCCCTCGGAAACATCTTAGTGATTCCAGGAATGGCAGGGAGGATGGGGAAGGGAAGGGGAGGGCCGCGGTTTAACCGATTAATTGCCTCTTTTTTAATTAAATTCCTTCAACAGGAGCCTGCTTCCTCGTCCCTGAGGGAAAGCTGGGCTCTGGGAATGCCTCCCATTCCCAACGACTAGGGGGGGAATTCTCTCAGAGTGCCAAGGTTTGTGTGGGGTGGGAAAAGGGATGCTGAGTGCCAGCCCAGAGCCACCCTCGAGGGAGGAGAACACAAGGAAACAACACATTCCAGCTCCTGCCTGCAGCCTCAGCTCCTGGGAGCTGCTCCTGAAGGAGACAGAGCTGCCACTATCCCGATAAATAAGGGTGGCACCTGGAGAAATCCTGAAAGGGATACAAACTCCTCTTCCCACCCCTGGATCTGGCACAGCCGCTGCCTCCAGCTCACCTACGGGGGTGAGGAGCTGGGGGAATCCTCTTAACCCCAGCCAGGGATTCCGGGAGAAGCAGCAAGTGGAGAATTCAAGCAGAAGGAAAAGCAGGAATTTACTGTCAGCCAGGAACGAGGAATCTTCGAAACACATCCCTCCCCACAAAGGCTCTTCCTGGAGCTGGAAATCCACAGAGCCACTTTCTGCTGGAATCTCTGTGTAAAAGATTCCAGGGAAGCATCACCTCCCGAGGCACTTCCAAGGGTTCACCAGGCTAAAACCCCCTTGGCTTGTCCTGTGGAGCATCCTGCCAGTCCCTCCTGCCTCTGCATCCAGGGAATTCCCTGTGGAGCATCCTGCCAGTCCCTCCTGCCTCTGCATCCAGGGAATTCCCTGCCAGTCCCTCCTGCCTCTGCATCCAGGGAATTCCCTGCCAGTCCCTCCTGCCTCTACATCCAGGGAATTCCCTGCCTGTCCCTCCTGCCTCCGCATCCAGGGAATTCCCTGCCAGTCCCTCCTGCCTCTGCATCCAGGGAATTCCCTGCCTGTCCCTCCTGCCTCCGCATCCAGGGAATTCCCTGCCAGTCCCTCCTGCCTCTGCATCCAGGGAATTCCCTGCCTGTCCCTCCTGCCTCTACATCCTGGGAATTCCCTGCCAGTCCCTCCTGCCTCTGCATCCAGGGAATTCCCTGCTGTGCAGCAGGAGCCCCCTCGGTGCTGGGATTTCCCGCAGGAAAAGGTGCTGGAAGTGGCTCTGGGTGTGCCCAAAGGTTGGATGCAGAGGCTGAGGTTTGGGAAAGGCTGCGCTACCTTGCCAGGCTGCTGGCAGAGCCATGGAGCCTCCCTGTGCCACCTCAGAGCTCCCCTGTGGCCCCTTGGACACATGAAAGGACCCAAAATTCCAGCCTGGAATCAGGCCCTGACACGAGCACAGGGCAGAAGCTCTGGTGTGAAGTGCCCCTTTTGCCCCTGCTGGAGTGAGGGGTCTCTCCTGAGGTGCATAGCTCAGCTTATGGAATCCCAGCCACTCGTTCCCGGGGCCCGCGGCCAAGCCCTGGCAATTATTTTAAGCTGACTTATCTTAACGAAGAGCGTGACCCTCCCCCGGGGGGAAGGTGTGGGGCAGGGTTTGGCAGCGGTGCCTGCTGATTCCTGGGGCAGCTGGGGCACCCAACCATCCCCAGCGGTGCTTTTTTCACCTGGCTCCGTGGGAAAAGGCATGGAAATCCAGGATTTATTCCCACATTCCTCACAAAACTGCTGGTGCTGTGCCAGCCTCAGTGGGGCAGGAGGAAGCTTTCCCTGCTTTCCCTACTCGGCTTTCCCAGGGAACAGCACCCAGCACCCACCCAGCCCAACTCCGACACCCCTGCATTTAAACCCTCGCTCCTCCCCAGAACTCTTTTCCAGGAGCTGGGATGGATTTTTGGGCATTCCAGAGAAACTCCCTGCAGCGATTCCTTCTCCTGGACGAGCTCCTGCGCTCCCTGTGCTGACAGAATTCCCTGGGCTCTTTTTTTCCCCAGCTCTTTTGCCCACAGCAGCTTTGTCCTGTCCAATTTCCCTTCGTTCCCTGGGGTGGGACACAAGCAGCTTCCTTCCCCTGGGGGCTCCCAAATTTCCACCACCTCTGTGTCCCAGGTAATCCCGTGGGTAATCCCAGCCTCCTCACTTCCAAGGGATGTTTTTGTTCCAGAGGAAAGAGCCACAAGGGAGGAATGAAGTGGTTTTTCCCCCTGGTTCTATGAGCACCAAGCATTCCACACGCCAGGAATGCTCCTGGAGCAGGGCACGGGAGCAGCACAAGAAGCCAAAAAGACAACACAAATTCAGGATTAATTATTTTGGGAACGAACAGCAGAATGCAGGCACTTCCCTGCTTTATCCTGGATTTTCCACCCTTTAAAGACAGGGAGCAAAGGGAAAAGCTCAACCCTTTCAAATACACCTGGAAATTAAAAATTCCAGAGGGTTCCGTGGCCAGCCCTGGTTTATTCTCCCCCCTGGTTTATTCCCTGCTGCTCCCCAGCTCTGGACTGGGAATCTGCAGCTCCACCTGGACCCTAGCTGTGGATCTAAGCCACTCCACCTGCAGTGGCTGTGCCAGGGGACACTGCTTGGGGACACTACAGGGACCTGCCCTTTTCCTGCCACGTTTTCCCACATTTTCCCATGTTTTCCCACATTTTCCCACGGCACAGCCCTGCCACACCTGTATCACCCACACCTGAACTCAGTGTCCATGGATTCCTCCGGTTCCTGCCTCTGCCTGCCTGCCCAGCAGCACAAAAAGGGTTTTATTTTGGTTTTTACCCGAAGCTTTGGGCTGCCAGATGAAAGCAGCCCCAGCCAGGACACCTCCCAACACACTCCATCAGGGCCAAAGCATGTCGTGAACCATCTTTTATCCTGCTTTTTCCCCCTCTTCCAGACAAGCCAAGCTCAGCTCCGGCTGGTCTCACGGCCACTAGCCTTGCCAGAATGACCAGTGAGATCAGCAGGGCTCTCCTGACAGGAGCAAGAAGCACCAGCCAGGCCAGGAACAAAACCAGCCCCGGGACTAAGCCAAGCTCACTTGGCTCTTTAAAGAAAGCGATCCCTTAAGACCCAAGCCCTGCCTCCTCCTCCCCACCCAGAGCCCTGAAAGAGGAAGTTTTCACCACTCCCATCCAGTAAATTCTGAGGCAATGGCCCCTGACTGACAGACCCACCTCATTTCCCTGCAGGAGCTTGAGCAATTCCCTCTCTGGGGAGGCGAATGCAGAGAGAAGCCAGCAGCAAGCACTTCCCCTGGGTGTTTTACAGCCCCAGCTCCCCGAGGAGCTCCTGCCACGTGCAGGGGTGTGGGAACACCCACCTGCTCCAGGAGAGGAGCAGAGCCTCAATAGCCACCAAAAAACCTTCTGACAACAAAGGAGATCATTCCGTGCTCCCCTGGTACTACTACAAGGAGCAGGTTCCTTCCAGGCAAACGTGGAATTAAACCTCCAGCGAGGCAGCAGCGAGCTGGCTCCTTCCTCCCTCCCTTCCTCCCTTCCTTCCTTCCCACACATGGAATACCAAGCAGCTCTGATTCCCAGGATCAGGGCCTGATGTCTCCCCGCCCACCCAGGAATTCAGAATTCCAGGATTTTTGGAGGCCTGGCGAGAGGTAACTCCTGTGAGGTGTCAGAAGGGGAAGCACCAGCACCTAAAATGGATACAGCACCAGGCTCTTCCCTCGGGAAGCTCCACACAAAGGCTCTCCCGGAGCTGGAAAATCCACAGAGCCACTTTCTGCTGGAATCTCTGTGTAAAAGAGAGCACGCTGGGGAAGCATCGCCTCCCGAGGCACTTCCAAGGCTAAAACCCCTTCAGTTTGCCTGGAAATGGTGATTTTTGGGAGCAGGGAATGCTGGCACTGACCTGTTTGAGCTGCTCGTCCAGGCGCCAGCCGGGGCGCGCCGCCGGTGACCCGGAACGCTTGGCAGAGTCTTTGCCCAGCTCCTCCTTGCCCTGCTGGGCTGCCCGCAGGTGCCCCACGGCTGGCACGGGGCTGCAGGAGCTGGAGGCCACTCTTTGGTTGGGGTGGGCGACTTTGGGAGCACGGAAATACTTGAGGGCAGAGCAGCTTTCCTTGGCGGTCACGCCGGCGCCGTCCTCCGGCTCGGCGCCGTCTTCTTCATCCTCCTCCTCCTCCTCTTCATCCTCCTCCTCCTCCTCCTCATCCTCCTCCTCCTCGTCGTCCTGCTCGGAGTTCCTGCTGCTCTGGTCGAAGGGCCGGGCGGCTGTGGCTGCAGGGGTGGCTCTGGCCGGGGGGACAGCGGGTGACGTTCCCGGGGCGCGTCCGGCCGGGCCGGCGCGGGGCTGCGCAGGGAAGGGCGGCGGGAACGGCACCTGCGGCTCCCGGCGGCGCTCCCGGGAATCCATCGGCACCGCTGGCTGCTGCTGCTGCTGCTGCTGTTGCTGCTGCTGCTTCTGCAGCTGCTCCACCACCGCTTGCAGCTTCATCCCGCCGTGCGCATGGCTGGGAGCGGCGGCGGGATCCGGCAGCGAGCGGGGCCCGGCCGCGGGAGAGGCGCAGGATCTGCCGGGGGAGACAAACGCGTGTGTGCCTATGAACGCCGAGCGCTTTCATCTTTTCCCCAGGAAGGGGACAAACAGAGTGCAAAGCCAGGGCTCTTTCCTGTGCAGGAGACCGTGAAACAATCAGCTCCGTGTTTAACAGCCTCGGGCTCCGACTTCCATTCAATTTTCAGACTGTTTAATTGTATTTTCGAGCCGGGCACGTTTGCCGGGAGCTCGCTCTGCTCTGCCCCAAAGACACCATCCCAAATGCCTTTGTCCAGGCACAAGCCTTCCACGCTTCCTAAATCGTTCCTGCCGAAAGGTCAGGTTTAGGAATCGGTGCTCCTGGAATACTGCCTTAAAAGGAGACAGCCAGGATGAGCCTGACCATATTTATATAAAAACCAGGCAGGGATTTGTCACGCAGGGCTATCCCTAAATCCTCTGGTGCTCTCACTACTCCGTGGCTAAATCCTTGCCACTCTCTACATAAAAAGTAAAGATATTTAGGTGTTGTTTTTTCCATCAGGGAGATGGAGATGGGAGCACAGCAAAGCCTGCTGAGCAACCGAGCTACTCTACCCCCGGGATCCCGGAGTTCCCAGCACGTCTGAAGCCCCATCCGTGTCCTCCCTTCAATTTTCCCAGCTCTCCTTTTCGACCTGCTGAGCCAGCACTCGAGCAAAGACCAACAGAGCAGCCCCTGGCTGGAAGCACAGCTCGGGATCAACCCTGGGAAGACGACGGGGACGTTAATCCCCGGCCGCAGCTTGGACTTTGTGTCCCCCACTGGCCCTGCTGACAAAGATCGTCCTCCTTGGGGGCAAGAGATGATCAAACACGTCCCACTCGCTGCCCTTAAGGGGTTGGTGGCTATCCAAATACGGCCAGCTCGGGGAAACAAAGGAAAACCCAACTCCGAGCAAGCCCCGGGCTCCTGCCACCTCCCACCGCCCTGTTTACAGCCAGCTACGCACTTGGGGGGGAAAAAAAGGGATTGTTTTGCTAAAAACCCGGGTCAAAACAGGCAGGATTCTGCTCTAAAACAACTGATAACCTACCAGGCAGCAGGTTCCCCAGCGTGAGGCAACTTCCAGGGTCCCCAGAGCATCCCTAGCTGCTCAGACGAAGCGTTCCGCGCCAAACTCGTTTTCCCCTCCCTCTCCCCTCCCGAAACAACAGGGAATGTTTTTCCCCGAGCAAACCCTTCCCTAGAGGAGCAGCCCAGCCCCGGAAAGCTGAGCCTGGTCGGTGCAGCCGCACTTTTACCTGTGAGGGGATCAGCGGGGCTGAGCGTCAGGAGCAACATCCCGCCCTTCCCGGCAGCCGGGCAGAGCCTGCGACCCCTCGGGAAGGCTAAACCATCTGGTCCCACACTCCCAGGGCATCAGAACACCTCTCCACAGCCCAGCCCAGCCCCGGCTGGGTGTTGTGGCTCCGGGGGACACGGGGGGACAGCTCGGGGAGGGTGGGGGTGAGCCGGGAGCAGCAGAGCAAACACGGCTCAGGTGTTTGCGGTGGTGGTGGCAGCCAGGAATGCGGCAAAAGAGCTCCCTGCGGCTCGGGCACAGCGCTGGGGGAGGGAAAGG
>VZRF01015016.1:0-11231 GCA_013396875.1 Vireo altiloquus
GCACAAAGAAAACTTTCAACCTTTTTCCCTTTTGGTATACCTTTTGATACCTTTTTCCCTTAATGGTATCTCCAAAGTAACAGAAGGAATGAAGAAAAAAAATAACTCACCTTTCTGACACATGACCTTATACTTACTTAACAGGACTAAAATTACTAGATTCCATATGGATTCTGCTAGGATGTGGTTCCTCCAGGGGAATAATGGAGACCCAGTGAGACTCCTCTTCACTGACATTAAAGAATCTCACCACTGTCTTATCAGATATGCTAGATTACTTTCCTGCACGCTCAGTGCAAGACTGCTAACTACCCTTTCCTCTGACTTTATCAGGGACCCACAATCTGCTACAGACTTGTCACTACTTGTTTCTGAGTTGGGAAACAAGAGGACCCAAATGCTGTCCAATGGCAGCGTTTCCAGAGCTCTTCAGACAAACCTCACCGTGCTGTTGCCAATTCTCAGCGTTCAGAACAAAAGAAGGGAAGCCATTTCCACTCTATGCAGTTTTACACTGCTCCATACTCCATGTGTTAATACAATGCATACAGTCTTCTGTTACAGAATCCCAAGATGGGTCAGGCTGGAAGGGACCACAGTGGGTCACTGGTGCCACCTCCCTGCTCCAGCACACAGCACAGGATTGTGTCCAGAGGGGTCTGGAATATCTCCAGGGAGGAGACTCCACACCCTCTCTGCTCTGTTCAGGGCTTGATCACTGCCCAGGGAAGAAGTTCTGCCTCCTGTCCAGGTGGAACCTCCTGGGATCAGTCCCTGCCCGTTCCTCTGGTGCCATGGCTGGGCCCCCAGAGCAGAGCCTGGGCCCTGCTCGGAGCCCTCCCTGCAGACAGGGACACCCAGGGCTGAGGGCCCCTCTCAGCTGGGGCTCCTCTCGAGGCTGAACAGCCCCAGCTCCCTCAGCCTTTCCCTGTCAGAGATGCTCCAGGCCCTGAATCATCTCCTCAGCCTCTGCTGGCCCTGCTCCAGGAGCTCCCTGTCCCTCCTGTCCTGAGGAGCCCAGAGCTGGACACAGCACTGCAGATGTGCCTCACGGGGCTGGGCAGAGTTAATCTCACGTTCTTTGTTAACACTGAAGTGGGGAACACAAAGGCAAAGCACTACCTTGCTCCTCTTCATTCAGCCTGTGGCACACTGGAGGACCTTTTTATCTGATTTCAAATCTACCACATTTACCTAACTTCCAAATACTTTGTGCCACAGAGTGTGCTTTGCTACACTCCCTTTGCTTTCAAGTACTAATGCCATACTCTTACGAAGAAAATGCACAACTCCAATGAGTGTGTGAGTAAACACAAACTGCAGACTTACTGGACCAAAAAAATCAACATGTTTCGGAAGAAAACATTCTAAGAGGATAGAGACCAGAGGATAGAGCCACCTGTGGCCCAGCATGTTCTGTTCTTGTAGCATGCAGCTCTGGTGGAGAAACATTAGTAGAACTTTCATGTTTATGCTAAAACATCAGAACATATGTTCCCTTGCTAATACTACACCAGATATTTGCAATATATTAAAGAAATTACTTAATCAATGAAGAAATACTCACCACAAAAAAAAAAAAAGTTCTACAGTTGCAGAATATAGGATTTATGTAGTTATGAATAGGAGGACAATGAAAACAGAAAACTGATATATTTTACCCTAATAGTGCACTCAGATTCCATCAGAATTTGCTTTTTAAAGGAACGAAGGTAAATTTCCATAAAGTATGAAAAACATGGCATTTTAAAAAGCTAAGGCAATGAAGTGTGACCTTTTCATCACGGAATTAGTTATCCTTACTGTATTTTCCTGGCCTTAATCTTCCTGAACTTTCAAAAGAACTACCAAATAGATGCAATATCTCTATTACTGCAAGTGGAACTTTCTTGTTTGCTAAGATTTTTGCACAGCACTGTACGGAATAAAAACCCATTTACCTATGGGACACTCCAGTGAAAATTCTGTAAATTATTTAAAGGAAGCTGGTGCTAGCAATTATGAGCACTTTAGATAAAAAGCATCTCACACAGGATATTTTGGGCACAATACTTTGCATGGAAAGGACATAAGGTTGCACATAGCAGGGAAGATTTTTGAAGTCTGAAAGACAGAAAAAAAGAGAAAAAAAGTAAGTGCAAGGAGGTGCCTGGTTTATTTTATAAATGAGTCAGCAGTACTGGGTGATATTTTTACAAAGCTGCATGGAGAAAAGCACCAAATGCTGCCAATGCTACTCTAGAGTGATAATATAGACAACACACTGAAAATATGTTTAGAGTAAAAATCCATATGAGGACTTGCATGCATCTCACAAAACCAAATCCTACTGTCTTAATTCCAACAACCAGATGTAATAAATTGAGCTTAGTCTGCTTACCCAGGAGACAAGGTACAAGTTTCCTGCTCTGTATCTAGGAATGCTATGAGACCTACTTCGAGAATTCCACTTTTTATTTAAGGGCTCACAGTCACAATCACATTAGTCACGCTCAGTGTAGGCGTATGTATAAAATAAGAGAACTACTCTCTCTAAAGGCACCCTGTCATTTAATCAAAGACAGTATTGTGATTGTTCTAACATTTTGAACACATGAATCTCAGATCAGAAACAAGTCCTATCAAGGGCTCCAGATCACCTTACTTCATCTCCCAGAACAAGACTTACTTAGGCTGGCAAGGAAATTAAATGTTAGTGACAAGCAGGGGAGTTTGGTTTTGATAAATGCAGACTATGTCATTTCAGAAGGCAAGAACTTCCCCATCTTCAAGGATGAAGATGCTATGGTCAGCAATGGAACCTCTGGCACTGCATATTATTTTTTCTTTTTTTTCAACACACTTATCTAATTTTTAAGGTTAAATGCCAACAGCTAAATGTGCCAACTTATAACCTTTAAGACTAGAAGTTTAAAACCATATTGAATGTCAAGAGCAAAGCAACCTGTCCTCCTGTGTATATCAACATCCTGGTCTGGGGGAATTCTGGTCTTCCAGAAAAGGTAACAGAAATGTGTTTAGTATTAATGCAACTTCAGCCTCTTGATGATTCACCAGCAGAGGGGTGACTACTGAAACACAAATATTCATTACTTGAAAACCAATGCTGCAGTAAATGTAGCATTGACAGGCAAAGGTTTCCAAGAGGAACCTGAGAATTAAGACAGACACCCCCTGTCCAAGTGGAATAGTATGAGCAGCTAAGGCATTTGTAGGCTGTGATTGACTTGCTGTCAGATTACAGCTTAGTTTTGCATATGTGGTTGGTTCAACAGTATTACTGTGTTGGCAGAGTCCAGAGATCTCATCTTTAAAATATGGGTGGGTTGTCATCACATCATCTTGGAAGCACACAGTTCCACCTTCTCCTTTATCTGCTTGCTGGAAACTCTTTGTGGACAAGTTTATCAGCAGTAAGCAATGCCTTATCAGTTCTTGAAAACCCCTGAGCCAGCCAAAGCAACAGGCTTTCCCTCAGTGGAAAATTCAGCATTCCCAATGGCAGAAAAACAATCTCAGCTGCATATGGGCCAATACAAACATCCAGCAGAAAAGAAATGCTGGGCCAAAACACCTGAGGCCTCATGTAAAGAGCATTCCAGTACCAGGAACTCAACATCTCCACAGAATAGCTGATTTGGACCCTGTAGCAAACAGCAGGATTTGAGACAGGTGCCTGTAAAGCACTTATTTTAGTGTAAATACAGACAGCTTTAGAACATGGTAGAGATGGGTTCAATTCTACTCTGAGCCAAACACATTAATACACAGCTAGCAGTCTGCCTGACACTATAGAGCAACAAGGGGTCAGGAACAGACCAAAACAAAGGTGAAGGGATACACCTCAGGCAGGAAATGAGTCTTTGTGGACACAGCCTGAGCTCTCTCAGCTGAGTGATGTGACAGCAGAACTAGGCAAAGGAACAAAACAAAATGCCTGGGAAAGGACACAGAGATTAGGAAACGGGAAATGAAAAAAATATTAACTGAGAAATGACTCAAGATCCAGAATCTCCCAACAAATCAATATATTGTTTAGGGTACATTGAAACCTTGAATTCAAGTATAGCAGAAACCCTCTGGCGGCTTTGAGGATACACAGGACAAGACAGCAGCCACTGAACATAAACGTAAGAATAAAGAAAAATTAAAATGATAGCTAGACAGTATTATGGCAAATGTTACTGGTTATCTGCAGAACCACAAAGGTTTTCCACTGAGCTGGCAGGTTTGAGTGCATCTAGGTGCAGGATTTGATGGTTGCTTTGCCACACACAACAGAGCATGGCATAAACACCCTGGTACTCCCTAGGCTCCTCACCCTCTCCTCTCTGCAAGCGTCATCAACTTTATTTCAGATGCAAAGCAAAGCACAAAGTGCAGAGGGGATCACTGACATTTTGTTCCATACTAGGAATGTATTGCACTGGAGTATCTAATGAAGATAGCAGCAATGAGGACCCAGAGGAGGTCACTGGTAGAAGCCAGTGTCATTCAACATCTCTAACATCTTGACCTGAGATTTCATTTCTTCCTGCAGCAGGGCTCCACAGGGAAGTAGAAGCAGAAGCACATCAAAGCAATAATGTACATTACTGGAGAAAGGATCACAGGGCATGTAAAGAGCTAGGCTGAGAAGTTCCAGCTGCAGTCACAGGAATAAAGAAGAATCTATTGCACACACTACATGGCTATCAGAGCTCTAAGGCTGCATAAACAGATCTTTTATCAGAAAAGCAAGCAGGTTGTTTCTTTGCAGTCTGCAGGGTCACAAGTAAAGCACCAAGGATGCAGTTATATGAGCTGAGGGTTAACTAAGGGTATAATCCTGTCTGTCACATTCCATTTAGGAATGTGAATACATGAGAGTTTGGGTGTCTTATTAATGGCCTGAGGACCAATGGTCTCAGCCTCTTCAAAAATTTTTTGTCCAACAAAAGAGTTAGGTCCTTTACAGCAATGTCATTTAATTCGATAGCCAAAGGAAATCTAGAAGCAGTCCTGGACTGTGATGTTCCCCTTGACTTAAAGCTAGAAGCAATGATTATCAGTATATGCAATAGTTTTGCTAAGGGCTCCTGTAACAAAATTTCACCCTCAAAATTGTCCTTAAAATTAGGTTTAAACAGAATCACGCCATGCATTTCAGATTAACTGATAACAAAAATAGAAGAGCTCTATGAGCGTGTACTACATCAGAAAGTGCTTTATGTGAGGCAGGCAAGTCCTTTTATCTTTCTCGCCCAACACTCTCCCTCACAACAGGGCACTTCTGAAACTCCTCCCATAGCTCAAGTAGGGGACTGCAAAAGAAACTTATTCATTTCTGTACTTACTGAGAAAGATTTTTAATACTAATGCCCAATAAGAACATGAGTTAGTGAATAAGCAGTGACAGGTGGTAAAAGCAGATGGTTTTGAAAAGATTTGTGGCAGTCCCTGGCTCCACTATCCTAGGAGCTCCACAGGGTACTGGCAGAAGAAGTGGTTCCCTTCCTTTCCTTTCCTTACTCCAGAAAACCAGCAGCTCATCTCACTGGCTGCCACAAAGGCAGGAAAGGACAGGCAAAACTCACTCACTCACTCATGTTGTTCATCCCACCTCAAAACTGCTTACACATCCTGCAGAAGCCCAGCTGAACACAAGTGATCGATCTAGGCTGAGCAGCCAGGTGCCCACCTGACATGAGACACAAACCCACCCCTGTGTTTGCTGGTCCCGGCCAGGACCAGAGTGGGCAGAGCTCTTGGGTTTGGCAGTCACTCACCACAGACCATGACCACTTTGCTCCTGACCACACTGGAGGATGGAGAGAGAGCATCACGGCACGCTCTGGTGCTGAACCCCAGCACACACACCTGCCCACAGGCCAGAGCTCTGCTCAAAGCACCAGCAGCTGCTTCTGAAGGCCCTACTGATGGAGGAGGCATCTCAGATGCTGCAGCCCTGCACAGCCAGACTTTGACAAATGGTGAATAACTTCATGTCAATTAATCATAGAGCAAAACTGCAACGGGAGCAAAGCTCACGGAAGCACAACTACTCACATTACATCTCAAAACAGAGAAAGTGGGCAAAAACCCCATTATTTCATGTGTAAACAACATGAGTGCCAGAAAAATATATTTCCAATGAGTGTTGTGTGCTCGGCCAAAGCAATGGTGATTGCTACAGATACAACCTTCTCCAAGTTATGGCTATTTATGCTCAGGGAGCAAGGACCCACTAATGACAAAGAGACAGAGTGAGCATCCCGCTGTCGTTTTGGGTATGCTGCCTCAGCTGGAGCACAGCACCAGCTCCAGTCAGCTGTAACTCTCCTCTGAGTTATCACTGCATACCTATAAAGATGACTCAGACAACTTCTTATTCTGCCCATGAATCATTACATGGTGCCACCTCTGGCTACTATCAAAACCACCTGTAACTACCTTAGCCATTAACTCCATAGTACATCCATTCCAAAGAACCTTTCAGAACACTGCTCTGCTCTGATAATAGACACACATTTTGTGAGTAAATTAAGAATCTCTCTTTCAGGATTTACTGAAGTGTAGGGTAGGAACTACACACCTGAAAAGGGCTGGTACTTTTCCTACACAGCATCTCCATTTTTCAGTTTCTCCTCACAAACAGGAGTGATGGACTCAGTATCAACATAACCCTTATTCTTGTTTTATATTTCTTTAAACAGTACAACTGCATAGCTTTGTAAGAACCTTATTCTTGTTATCTATTGCACTGTTTACAAAATTGCAGTCAATTAATATTTTCATAATTTCACTCACAGTATCAAGGTAGTTTTTGAAGGAATGTTCTAGAGAGGGTTGTAACACTACAGTGTAATTATAACCAGCATCCCCTGATTAAGAAAAGGCCCTTTTGAACCATCTACAGCAAAATAAATCCCCATTCTTTACATGAAATCATGGAACCTTTCTTTCCTTCAAACAATTAGGTTTATGGTTTCTTTTGGGAAGGTAAAAAAGAAAACAAACAAACAACAAAAAAAAGGAGCTGCCAGTCCACCAGTCCCAATTTCACACAGCACTGCAGAAACAGTGCTGAAAACTGAGTCTGCTACAAGGGTAAACACAAACCAATCATTCAAAACTGGAATCAAAACCTTGTATTGGTTTCTCGAGAACACCCCATGGTAAAATTGCCTTTTACCTCTGGACACAATAAAACATGGATCTGGGCTTGGAAAGAGGCAAGGCCAAAAGCTGGCTTCAGAAATTACATTGCAAGCATCCAGATGTGTGACCAGTGCTGCCATTCTTGAATGCATTACCCAGGCGTCAAGTTTTGTATTTGTTCTGTTAACCACACAGGACAACCACCTGCCTCTCAAAGCAGATATGGAAGATGGATACTGGTAGAAAGGGATAAAAATTAAATGAAGTACGAGGGAAACCTCTTATACACGTTTTATGGGCACAGCTGCACCACAATTACATTTGGGAAGGAGAAAACTTTGGGAGTCAAACACAACAATGCATTTTTGAGGCACAAGATACCTTTTTCTGTGAGTGTGGGTGGAAGAACAGAGCCCCATACGATTTCCAGCCACTTGAAACTGCATAAGCAGAGGTACACAAAAAGAGAAAAGCATTCAGGCAATTCTTGCAAAACACATCTAATATAAGCTTAGAACAGAACACAATTATAGCGGAATTACAGGTATTTTTGCCAAACCTTCAATATGCCTCATGCTTTAACAACAAATGTAGCCACACATTTGAGGGAGAAAGGGTTTCCAGTAATTATCAACAGAACATTAATTACATGCCTACTATTACTATTTCACTATGTAAAGATCTGTAATTTTAATGCTGCATGTCACTCAAAGACAGCTCCATTTTCTAAAGAAAGCCTTAAAGCACTGTGAAAATACGAATAATAAAAAAAAAAAACGCCATAGACAAAATGTCTACCTCAGATGGCATTAAAAAATGGGAAATAGAGGCTTACCATTCAAAAACTGAATGGAAAAGAACTGTAATAAAAGAAAAAGCATCTGCTGTAGTTTTATCTTGAAGGACATAAAGTTTCCTCTGACTCAGTTCATCAGACACTTGAAGGGTATGCCTACACAGGTGACTGGAGAAAGGCAGGCACCTCTCCTCCCGCTCCAAATTGGCCACATAGGAGCCAAATTAAATCTGGAGGCCGTGCAGAAGTATCAGCACAGCTCCAAGAGAGCTCATGAGGCTGAACATCCACCACTGCAAGGAGGAGCAGCCTGCTCTCCCCCCAAGCACACGATCTCCGCCGATTCCCCGGCGCGTTTCAGTCAGGCCTTGAGTCACACCCAGGAATTCATCCAGCTGAAAACCAGGCCAAGAGCAACAGGAGGAGCAGATCTGCATCTGGCCAGGAGTGATATCCCAAGCGGGAGGTTGGGAATGTGTAGCCAGAGGTGAGGCAGGCAGGCAGGCTGACCCCCTGGTCAGGCAGGAGCCCACATTTAGGGAGCAGGTTTTGGGGAACGCCAGCACAGCTCCATAGGTGAAGAGCTCCCAAACAAGGACTGACTTTGTGAAATAGCTGCTAGAGGCAGGCAAGTGAACATCCTTCAGATTATCCTTATTTCCAGGTACCTCATGGAGATGCCTGACTCTTTCCATGACCTACTCCTAGTAATTTAGATCATTTTAATCTCGTTGGACAATATTCAAACTTCCATTTCTTAAGCCTCTTTTGTGGACTCAGGACCCTTAGGGAAACAGAATGCTATAATTTCTCATAGTAATAATGGGAAATAATGCAACTATAGGACAATGCTAACATTATTACCTGAAGCTGTTATTCCCGATATTTTCTCCCAAACACAGCAAAACCAAAAAACATACTAAGATAAGCAATAGTCCCCAGATGAGTCACGTGCTCATCACTACAGTTTTCTCCACCCCACTGAGTTATTCACATGATCTGTCTCTTGTATAGGTCAAAGTAACTTGCTATTGGGGAAAAACTTGGCAAACTCTTCAGAACTAGGAGCTTTCTATGTGAAACATATGGAAAAAAAAAAAACAAACCAACAGAAAAGTTTTTTTCCAATGACAGTCTAATTCTTCAGGCTGCTCCTCTGGAGAAAGGATCTACACTCTGCCATGGGACTTGAAATCACCAGAATCCGAAAGATTTCTGAAGACAATGACCACTTGTTCATGTTCTCTACTGCACCATGCAGACAAATTACAGTTTCTATGTCCTTGGTCCTATTGCCAACAGTCCCTGTCACAATCCTTCTGCCCTGTCATCATCCATGTTCTCCCTGCCAGCATTGCCACACCTTCCCAACTCACTCACCCCCCCACCCACCTCCCCAAGATTCAGGTTTGTTACATCTGAACTGACTTTGGAGAAGGTACAGGAAGTTTATCAGTCAAAGCTGCCTCCCATAACAGAGCCACAAACTTTGTGCCTCTGTTAACAGGCCGCTTCCTATTACTTTTCTAGCAGTTGATATCTGAATTATTCTGATTCTTCTTCTTCTTCTTTTTTTTTTTTCTCTTGTCTTTTTTTTTTTTCTCTCCAGCTGACAACCTATGGGTTCCATTTACTAAGCCTTTTCTCTCATGGTCTTCAAGATGTTTTAAAACTACATTTTCCCACCACTAACTTAAAAAAGCCTTGACAGGGATTAGACTTGAATCCTGAATTGGAAGAACTGAAGAATTTGCAGCTTTGTTACAGTATTAGATGCATCCTCAAACATACTCTAAATAGAGCAAAAGGCTGGCCTAAATCTGCTATTGCTTCATGTTTAATTCAGATACCTTTGAGTGAATGCATCCCCACCCCCCCAAATTTTCTCATCCCTAGTTCTCATCACCTATGTACTGAAATTTATGGTGGCTTTAACTTAGACAAACACCCCAAAACACAGAAGAAGTGTTTTAAAGCACTATAGTTATGCAGAAACAAGTTGTCAGAACAACACAACAGATTTAGAGATTAAAGCTCTACATTGCAACAGGGATTTTACAACTTCACTAAAGCAACTATCAGTGCAATTTTTAAGCTACGTAGTTCCTTCAAACAGAAGACGACTATCTAACTCAGTAATGAACAGAACTTGCACTTTTCTAGTCAAGAACATTACAGGTAAGCAGGAAGCGATGATGCTTTTGATACAGCAGTGCAAATCAAAACAAACTCCAACAGTAGATCTCTGTGCCACCAGATTCTTAACAAGTGGGGATGAAGGTTCCCAGAATGCCAGCACACGCAGAAAGTTACGCTCTAAACTAACAAGCTAAAACAATCTGAGTGTTGGTATGGAAAGCTTCTGAAAGGCCTTGCATTTTGTTATGTTTCTGGGATCATCTAATAGTTCAACCATACGCTTGTTTTAACACAAATTCAAGTGAACCAGGATTAGAGATGATACAGATTTTGGAACACATTTTTTTAGCCTAATAATGACCTTCAAAGATAGCAAACTCTCAGTCTAAATGAAGATGTAAAAGTAGCCTTTTGACTGAATTCATAGTGCAGTATTTCTGAGTGAACTCCCATTTAGTTTTACTACTTCACCCTGCAAGATAGTGGTCTGTCATTAGTTGTTTCCCTAGTTATGCCCTTTAAAGGCTCCGAGGCAGACACGTAAAAGCAAACTGTTCTGAGTAACAACATTACTGTAAAGGACTGTATAAGACAAGACAAGGTCACATGTCTCTAGTTTCCAGGGAACTGAGGATATCCTCGCAGGATCCTGTACCAAAATTTGCGTTATATCTTTGGTGCCCTGCGGGTGGGGGCAGCAGGGATATCCCATCCTTTCCCAATCAAGAGACAGAAAACAGCACCAAAGCTCTGCGTAAAGTGCCTTCCTCATATGATTAAAACTCTACTCCTGTCTAATACCACACTCCTATTAAAAAAAAAACAACGTATGGGCCTAAGAGCAGGAAAACAAAAAGGCAACCCTCACCTAAAATTAGATTAGATCTTCCTTTATTTTCAACAGCATCGCACTGACGATTTACCTCTACCCGGAGCCAACCAGCCCTGCGGTGAGTGCGGCGGGAGCCGCTCGCCACATCCCCTCCTCACTCGCAGGGTCGCACCCCGGCTTCAATCACCCCAGGAAGAGCCCAAGCGCCGGCGGGGCCGGGTCCGCAGCTGCCCCTGGGCCACCACCCGCTGCCAGGGGCTCGGCCCGGCCGCTCCCGGCGCCCCGGCCGCGGTACCTGCCCGGCACGGCCCCGCCGGAGCCTCC
>VZRF01015016.1:11527-27344 GCA_013396875.1 Vireo altiloquus
CCCGCCGGCATCGCCCCTCAGCTGCGGGGCACAGGCGCGGTCGGCGGCCCGGCCGCTCCCCGCCGTGGCCGTGCCGCAGGGGGTGCGGGCACGCCGCGCCAGCCCTGCAGGAACCAGTGAGACAGGCGAGAAAAGGCTCCCTCTCCTCTCCCTCTTCCCCCCTCCCTCCCCGAGGGCTCCCCTCCTTACCGGGCTGCCGGGGCTCCTGTGCCGCCTCCGGGCTCACTGGGGCCGGGGCGAGTGGCGGCGGCAGCGGCTCCTCCTCGGCGCCTCCCCGAGCCCCTTCCCCACCCTCGTCCTCCCCCGCTCCGCCTGCGCCGGCGTAGGCCGGCGGCCGGGAATGCGGGAAGCGGGGCCGGGCTGGGCTGCGCTGGAGCCCCCGCAGGCATCCAGCGGAGGGCGGGGGGCCCCCGAAAGCTCCCAAATCCCTGGCAAAGGGGCAGGGCGAGTGGGCTCTCGGGTGTCCTCCAAGGTTATTTCACCTCCTCCCTCTCTTCAGTTTACAGCAGAATTAACGGCTGCGATTAAAACGATCGGGAAGAATGTTGTACACAGAAACAGAGTTATAAAATAGGCATATTAAGTTAATTACGCAATTTGTCTTATAAGCGTTAGAGGAAAACCGAGATATGCAGCATACCTACTCAGCCAAGAATATCTACCTTTGCCACCAATATGAATTTTCTCACTTTGGCAATAGAAGTTACACCCTCCGATCTTTTCAACT
Organism: Vireo altiloquus; assembly: GCA_013396875.1. NCBI lineage: Eukaryota > Metazoa > Chordata > Aves > Passeriformes > Vireonidae > Vireo > Vireo altiloquus. The sequence continues at coordinate 12,255 of VZRF01015016.1, forward strand.
CAACATCAGAATCAGCGAGACGTGACATTTTTATACCCTCTTATTACACTTACAGCACGTATGAGCATTAATTAATTTGACATGGTTGTTTTTATTTCATTATTGCCCTCAGTTTATTAGTGCTGGGAAAAAGCCAGCCCCAGAGAGGTTGGGTAGGCTGCCCACTGATGACTGAATCGGTATGAGAGCTGTCAGCAGAACACGCCACACAAAGGGATTAGGTGCTGCAGCTCTCCCACCTCTAGCTCCTTCCTTGGGGAGTTCATAGGGTACAGGTGCCTGCCACTTCCACATGAGACCTACCAGTGCCTGTTGGCACACCTCGGCACGATCTAAGTCTAGGCGGAGTCTCCAAAGCCTTCCCATTTCCACCTCATTCTGCCAGGTGTCCTTACAGTACACCTGCCACTCCCCTTCAAGTGACACAGGGCACAGCACTCTAAGATCCAGGCGGACCATAAAAATCCAAATTGCCCAGGACACAAGATCTCTGTCAACTGCTCTCTACACTACACCTGTCGTATTGAAGTAGGGTTATACAGAGCTGTGCAGGCAATTCATCCCCCAGAAACGGGTGGGATGTAGAGCACCTTGCCTTCATAATTCACACAGATGGAAGAAAAGCTGCTGCCTTCTCCAATACCCAGGTGCTGTCACAACGGTTGGGAGCAATCAACAGAAGAGTGGAAGCTTTGTTTCAATTTCGTTTTTGCATTTACAAGGGAAAACAATCTACAATTTCTTTTACGGATAGACTCGGTGATCTTAAGGGTCTTCTCCATCCTCAGTGATTCTGTGATTCCAGCAAAGGAGTTTCAGATGCATTCACTGGAAATGCAGCAGGAAGACACTTGCAAGGAAAGAAGCCACAGTTCTGCTGGAGGAGGCCCCAGCTGCCTGCAGAAAGTGACTGATGGTTGCTGGGATGGTTCTGAGTAAACAGGGGTTTGGTTGCCTGCATCACAGGCATATTCTTTAACATAAACATCTGCCTTAACAGGCTGGCCAGGCCTCTGTCTAAACTGGAAAAGCCATACCTGTACTGATGGTGGCTGTTTGACACCAAAATGAGGAACAAGTAGACAAAGAAGTGAATTAATAGATTAAGTAAGTGAGGGGTGGCTTTGTTCAAAGACCGTGATCTTGCAGTTTGAAAGCTAACCAGAAGGAAAGATTTTGGGAAGCACAGAATGAGAGAGATATATTGCTACTATTATCTTTCAGGACATTGAATAGAGAACTTGATAAGCATCAGTTCCTGCAGAAACTCTTCCAAGAGACATTGTATAGGAGACAAACAAATCTGCAAACTTAGCAAAATTCCTTTGGGAAATTTCCAAAAAAGCAGGCAAGCTAGAAGAACAGTTCACAACTAAGAACCAATTAGGACATTAAATTGCTCGCATGTCAGAGTCAGTTCATGAGAGCTTCCCAGAAATCTCTAGGAAAAAAAAATGCTGAGAGCATAATTTGATTAAGGAGATGATGAAACAACAGGGCATCGTGCCAACCTGAGGAGGCTGCCCTTTGAACCCAGGAACTGAAGGTAGCAATGAAGATCTCAAATGTTTCAAGGGCTGGGGAGGATGTGGAGGCTTCAGCTCAAAAAGCAATAATAATCTGCCTGAAGTCTTGTGTGAGCGTGTAGAAAAAAAGCGTTACATGTTCTTTTGGAATGAGATGGACAAGGATGAACTGCATGAGAAGAGCACAGAGTCCAAACATCTGCAGTTTCCTCTAAAGAGGACTGCAAGTAGTTTGATACACTGGAAGATATGCTACAGGTCCTCAAAACTCACTCTGGAGCATCTATTTTGTTGTTGCTTTTATTTTTAATTAAAAGATAAGCTTTCCTTGGCTCCTTCCCAGATGTCAGTTTTTCTCTGAATTCTTGCCAATGCAAGCGATTCAATCTTGGTGAGGTACTCACTCTGAGCAGAGCAATCATTTTTCCATTAAGCATCCAAAGGGGAAAAGAAATATAACAGAAAACATGCAAAAGTAATTAACCTTGGTTTTTCCCCCAGAAATTTCTACCTGTAGCTTTACAAAGCAGCAGTTTGACCTATGATATTTGTGTTGCTTCGAGGCTGACAAAAAAAAAAAAACAAAACGACAAATGCAATAACTATTAAGTTTATTCTAAGCAGAAAATCATGTCTCTATTAAAATAATTTTTACCTGCCACTCACTCCTGCTTATGGCTACCGAACTTCAATGATCTGAGGGGTTGAATTGATATCTTTTTTACATAATGCTTATTTGGCAACAAAATGTTAAATAGACACCTGTTATCTCTATGGTTCCCAGTTCACACTTCTTATATTTCTGATTTAGCAAGTCAGCTTTCCCTCTAAACTTTTCTCCAACTTGATTCTTACTCTGTGTTCAGAAGGGTTCTATCTTCTGCAGTTTTTAGATGCCCCAGACTGAATGATTCCATGGTTCTATAATACAGACCAAGTGAAGCAAACTGAATCGTAATGGAAGATGTTGATGAGTTTTGAATCATCTATTAGACAACTAATAAAATCCTGATTAATGGAGTAACATGTGTTGAAGAGTCATAAAGGAGTCACACTCCAAACAGAATATTAATTGCCACATATTGCAAACATGTTTTGGAAAATAATTTTGCTACTTATATATATTTATTTCTTTTCCCTGTGAGAGGGAGGGAATTAATTAAGTAAAATTATTTTTCTTTTCTTAACACAAGGAATTCACATTTTTCAGTTTCACTTTTTTCCAATGATGTGTTAACCTTCAGCCAAGGTACAGGTGATGATTAGGGACTCTGAGAAGACAATTTTAAAATTAAGCTTACAATTAATGAAATTAATGTTTAAAAGGAAGAAGATGTTATTAACAGATCTTGTCACCTTTCGGCCTGATCGAGTTGTATTCAAACCTGGTGTTTATGATGAAGGAAAATCATAGCTATGCATGGAAAGCTGCCAAAGAAACTTTGGACAGGTTCTTAAATAACAGTAATTTAACACATTTACAGCTTCCTGGACATAATACTTGAGGAGAAAGAGAAGGTACCAAGTCGAGTGCAAATAAAAAAAGAAACTACAAATGTTGATTTTTTGAAAAAGGATCTTACCAGTGCAAGGACTGCAGTGCACAGAGTTGGGCTCTGCTCTCGGGGAACAAGAGACAGGCAAGAGGAAACAGCCTCGAACTGCACCAGGGGAGGTTTAGATTGGATAATAGGGAAAACATCTTCACTGAAATGGTTACTGAGTGTTGGCACAGGCTGCCTAGGGCCATGGTGGAGTCACCATCCCTGGAAGTGTTAAAAATCATGTAGATGTGGCACTTGAGGACGTGGGTTAGTGGTGGACTTGGCAGTGCTGGGTTAAGGGTTGGACTTGATGATCTTACAGGTCCTTTCCAACCAAAACTGTGATTCTGTGATTTGAAATTCATTGCCTCTTTTCACCGATTTAGAGGCAACACTGAGTGCTGAGTAACCAACAGTGAAATGTCACAGTGCTGCAAATAATTAATTAAATATCTCATGTTTTCAGGTCAAATTATGCCTAAACAAATAACAGTCTGTGCATGTCTGAAGTGCCTCACATCACAAAATGCCAAGCCACTTTGCATTAAGTGATTGATGCCAGGCACAAATAGGCTCCTTGTTACACGAGCCTTAATCTTGCTTTTTTCACCATAGACCTTACCATGTTTATACTGTACTCTTTCAACTTTTTAATAGGAATCCAAAGGTAGATTTGTTATTTCCTGATTGGCTGAGCTCTAAACCTGTAAATCTACGTGTGTGACCAGTTTTCTGCTATGGCAGTCTTTTTATTATTTTGATCTGTATCCAAAACAGTTGGATCTGGAAATCAGGTTAGAAATGTGACCTGACAAATCCCAGTATTTCCTGTGTTTCAGATATGAAACTGAACTTCCTTACAGAAGTCAGGGTAAAAACCAGTTCAGAGGTATGCATTTACAAGACCTTTTCATTTTATTGGATTTTCCCATCCCTGAATACAATTAAAGAAATATTACTATGATAGAATACCTAGTGGTATTTTGCAGAAATTTACACTACGTTTTCTGAACGCACTCAAATTTTTTTGTATATATGAGATCATGCTATCCATTATTCCCTGCTGATGTCAGGTCTATGATATTCCAGATATTCCTTGAGAATACTAGAGAGAGTGCAGACACCTTGGCAACCCCTCTAAAGAAAACACAGACCCAGCTTATTAATAAAATTACTACAGAATTGTATCATCATAATATCAGCTACAGTATTCTGGTTCTCATTTCTATGTCTCATTTTGTAGTATTAATTTTTTACAAGTGCAGATGTTTTTTCTTTATGCAGTCCGATAGCACAGGCTCTTCCTTCGGATATTTTCAATTCCTTACTGACATTTCTTCCTGATACAATCCTTGCTATAAACTGTCTTTGCACGAGTAAGAAGTTTCAGCATTTCAGCAAGACATTCAGTGTGACAAACTCTTAGCAGACTGAAACCCCAAACGGCTGGTAAATATTATTAATTAATTATTAAATTTTGGTCTCCGAAACACTTATAAAGTTCCAGAACGAATGACTGTGCCATGATTTACTGTACAGGGGTTTAGCTATCCCTGACCACTGCCCCCCTTCTAGAAGCACAGGCTGTATGATCTCAGCAGGCTCTGAAAGATTCTTTTTTGCTGAGCTTTCATTACATCTTGTGCAATGTAAGAAAAGACTGAAGTGAAATTGAGACACGACAATGAGAGAGAAGGAGAATCAAGATTAAAAATAACGACATGGAAAATAACCTCAAGCTATAATATTATAAAGTCAGGAGTTAACTCCGCAAGAATTAGGCTGATCCTGTTTAAATAGCACAGGGCAATAGTTTCCCAATGGATTGCCAGCTGCCTAGCCAGCAGGCCCAAGATCTGTGTCCATGGGGGTGGCAGGCTTTTAGGAAAGGCTGGACCTCGGGGGTGGCCTTCTCAAGAGGATTTATAGGATTCCTTTGCCTCTGGAGATCTCTATTCCCAGCATTTGCCCAATCTAATTGATCAGTAAGAAGAAAGACAGGAACATGTTTGAGCAGATCATCCTCCTTTTGTTAAAAACTGATCTAAATGAGTGAAAAGATGTGTGTTTTATGTTTTATGAAAGCTGCACTTCCCAAAATTCAAATCCTCAGGCTGTGTGGAGAATTTAACAAAAAAGAACCCTTTAATAGCAAAGGATTCAACCTAAGGAATCAAATTTTCAGGCAGCCTGAATTGCCCTGATGAGCTGCCTTCATGCATTGTTTTCACTGCAGGAAGATACTCAGTCCTTATGCAGATCACAGTAAACACAGCTGAATTAAGATAGCCATAGTTTTACAAAAATGAACCTTACATTACTAATTATGTAGGACTGCAGAAATGAATGGTCAGAAAAAATCAAGATCAAAGGTTTTTCAGTTTTCAACTCTCAGCTATTTTAGCTATTCCTCTTTCAAAGGCCTCTGATTGTGAACTGGCAAAAATAAAAATGAGGACCCCAACAAAAAGAAGACACCACATCCAGTCAATAGTGCAATTGAGACAAAGATCAAAGAGTTCAAGTACCTGTGGTAATCTGGGCAGTTGGACTAAGATGTTGAAAGATGACTGGATGGTTTTGTTTTGTCCTTTTATCTACCACATAACAGTAACACAGGGAAAATATACATGTAAAAACATTTCAACACAGACACGACCTTCTAAGTACAAAGGGATGATAGCTAGATATTAATATTTATTTCTCACATGTGACCCAGGATCTATTTTCTTTTAGTCTGGTAGGAATATTTTTATCATATCAACAAATCATTATTTTGCCTTCAGAAAATCTCATTGTTAGCTTACAGTGATAGTTCATTTCAAACAAGCTGCTTCATTCTCTTCTATGCTGCTATATTTAATGGCTACAAAATGGTATTACCTGGGGTAGCCAATACTGACTTTGGAATAAACAATTTATTGAAGCATGAGATGATGTTATTCATTTCCATCTCAGGCTGCCATGTGCACACATGAAGTAACAGAGCATTGAACCCAAAATACCTCAGAAGGTCATGTGCGTGTGTGGATTTTCAGTAATTCCATTGTCTACTAAATCCTTCCACCTCTTCAGCTTCCAGTGATGTGATCAGATTTGTGACGAGCTTTGCTCTTCAAGCCCTCACTGTGACTACCCTGTGTTGAAATGTTCTGCTACAACACAAGCTGATGGAAGGGTGGCACATCCAGTCAAACCTTGAGGGCAATACAGCAAGGTACTTCCATAAAACCATTTTCATAAGGCAAGAGAAGAGAAATGCATCAGCCTCCTCTATGCATAAATACTCTCTTAGCGAGTGCTTTTTGGGCAGTCAGGATGATTGACTCTTGCACAACTGGAAACAACTTCACTGATAATTGTGGTGCTTGTCCATTGCCACTGATAATTGTGGTGCAACAAAAAGAAAAACAACAAAAAAACCCAAGCATGGCCCTCAGGAGATTTCTGAGTAGGTGAATCTGGATGGTGTTTTAGCACTTAAAAATGTAAAAAAACAAAAAACCAAAAAAAACAAAAAGAAAAACAACAAAAAAACCCCCAAACAAACAAAAAAAACCACAAAAAACCCAAAACAAAACAAACAAACAAAAAAAAAACAAAAACAAAAACAAAAAAAACCAAACAAACAAACAAAAAGGTCTGGTAAGAAGATCATGTGATTTTGCAATTGGTCACTGAGAATGCTCATTTTTCTCACATAAAAAGTTATTTGTTTGTGTGAAAAAGAAAGAAAGCTTGAGAGAATGGTAAATTTAATTGTCTGTCATTATACAGAAAGACAGAGAGAGGAAATTAACTTTCAGAAATTACAAATAGCAAGTATAGAAAACAATGAAACCAACAAAGCCATAATCTACTGATTTCACTACTCCTGTGGTTAAAAGAATTATAAAGAAAAAATATATTTGAAATTAGACTTGAAGAATATTTGTTGTTGTTTGCAGCTCTTTTTGAGTTTAGAAGTCCTTATATAATGGATTCTGGACACCAGACATAGTTTCAGAATCCAGGCTTTTTGAAGGATTACTTTTCCTACTTCTGAATTAAGTCTGGTAAGAAGATCAGATTTCATAGCAAAGATGAATATGTGTACAAATTTTGGGAGGAGAGACAGTACGTGAGCTGAATTATTCCATCATGTCTAAAAGGATGCTTGGAGAAAAAAAAAATCACCAAAACACCCAGGGAACACTGTTTGTGTGTGGAGTAGGAAGGGCAAAGGCTTAGTTTCATCAAAAGATTTAATGAGAGGAAAGGTTGAAGAGACCCACAGAGGATGTTAGACAGCACCAGGGATGTCAGTGGATTTCTGGATTATCTGACATGGACACGATGCCTTAAATGGCTACTTAGAAACAGACACTAGACAGGAATAAAGGAATAAAGGTGGTATTTATTTGAAAGGCCTTCAGAGGCACACTCTGGGCTCCAGAGGCTCCTGCCTCAGTGCATCCCAAAATGGACAATGACAGCTCCCGAGTTCTTCACACTTTGATATCAGCATCAATTCACCAAGCAGAACCCAGCCAATGATGGAATTTCCCCAAGCTTGCCCCTCCCTCCCCAAGATGAAGGTTTGCAGTTGTTGGGCCCAGGAGGGTCTGGGTGTCCTTGGAGAGCGAGCTGGAGAGGCTTTGTTATGTCTGTGTGAGCATGAGAGAATAGCACTTAACTAGCTACAGGAAACTTCAGAGTTACACTAACAGTTCAGGATTTGAAAAATATAAAAGTTAAAACCTAAGGCATCAGACAGAGCATCCCATCTGTATCTACTCCTTTTTCAAGCAACACCTAGGCCAAGCTTTGCAATACTTGGCTTAGAAATTGTCCCCCTTGAAATCTGCAGTGCAGAAGGCTGAGCACTCTCCTTGCTGAAGTTGTGAGTTCTGATGCAAAAAGGAGGATTATTTATCAGCCAGCTTTGAAAGCAGCTGGAGAAAATAATTGCCTCCCCTTCAGATGGAAAATGCATTGCATGATTCAGCCCTCCTGTTTAGGGCAGTTTGGATCTGAAAGCAGCAACACTGAGGAAAAGAAGAATGAAATGAAAAGAAAAATGGGTGTTGAGCAGCCCTTCAGGAGTCATTCAAACCCTTCTTGTAGCAGCGAGTTCTGAGTCTTCAGGACAAATGCAAACATCCTACATTTATTGGACCTGCAAAGTTGTTAAAAAAGCATTGTTTGAATGCTCATCAACGTTAGGCAGAAGAGAAGTCCTAATGGAGGCAGGATGACAGCTTTGCACTGTGAGGGGGAGATTTACTTGGCAGCAGGAGCCTCTCTTTTCCTGAACTCCTTGCAGTCCTCATCCATATCAGTCATCTGGCTTTGAAACCTCCAGTCATCATTATTCACTGTATTCCTAGCATGACATTTTCTTCAGCAGAATTTCATATGGCTTCTGTGGCATGTTATTGTTTCTTTTATGAATGTTAATAAGATTTTCCTGAAGGGAACTGGGGAAAATAAAAAAAAAAGAAAGAAAAAATTGAACAATTGAACTTCCAGGGAAAACAGAAAGGAATAAAACAAACAAAAATCAATCAATAACAGTAGCTCTAGATTTTATATTAAAATTTTTTCTTCATCTACTTTACTAATTTTTTCTTCATCTACTTTACACTTTTCTACTATCCATCTTGAAATATTAATATGGAGGAGTAGAGAATTAGTATCATGCTGACAATGGAATACATGGGTAACTGAGAAGAAGGTTGTTAAAATGTTTAAAATGAAATTTTTATTTCCTCATTCTTACAACTTTCAAGATTGAATTCACATGCAAGAAACGATTCCACTCCTAAACGCTTATTATTACCTTTCCTTCCGTAAAAATATGCAAGTTCAGGGGACATATGTGGAATATTGCAGTCCAAAGAGGAAAGGAAGGAAAAACTAACATAATGCTCCTGGCACTTCTGAAGGAAAAAAAAAAAGACCCTTCCTCCCATGACTTTAAACTGCAGTGCAAATATATGCTGTCTATTAATCACTGCAAAGTTCCAAGACGTGTGAAAAAGAGATCTAAAACCTTCTGTGTTTAAAAGAGCATTATTCATTGTTCTACAGAAAAGCAAAAAAGCACATACACAACACTGGCTTGTAATTGTGCATGAGGTGGTGCAGCATTAACTCTGTTTAGTGAGGATTGTGCCAGTATCAGTTCCCTGGGGGAGATAAACCTCTCAAGCTTTCTGCTGTTTCCAAAGCAGCACTTCTTATAGGGGATGGGGGATTTCCTTCTCAGGTGATGTGCTGCCAGGGGGCTGCCAAGGGACACTGACTTCGTGCTGTGATGAAAATATACCCTTGGGGGTTAGTGTGCTCACGTAATTAATCACTCCTAATAGATACTGACTATTAGCCAAAGCTTTGATCATTCTTGAGCGCTGAAGAACCTTTTACATGGTGAATGATGAGGTAAAGTACCCAGTTGTTTATTTTTGACTGTTGTACATCAACTATGATCTCTTCACTTTGTTTTATTCGAACCTCAGTTTCTTCCAGTGGAAAACAAATATATTAAAATATATCAGCCTCATAAATGTGGAAGGAGGACTAATCAATCTGCTTTTTGAATCTGTTTACCTCCAGAATCCTTTTTCTTCTTCAGCTGCCATTTTTCAAATATGTTGCTCCAGCTTTTCAGAAACATTTTTTTTAAGCTGCAAATCATTTAAGCAGAGGAAAATTCTAAAAATACTCTCAATATGTGAATATAGTCCCTCAAAGTTTGTTTTCTTAGCTGTATTTACTAAAGCCATAGCACTTTTGGGAATCATGTAAAAAAATACATGAAGACTTGTGGACATTTTTCTGATGTGCACTCTTCCTGACAAATAAAACCTGTGAGCCTTTACCAGTGTGTTGGCTAAAACTGTAGACCTGGGTACAGTTTAAGTGGTGAGGATTTAAAGATCTGTTGGATCAAGGTCCACATTCTTTTTGAAAACAGATGTTGCCATAAATACGCAAGACTACCTCTGTTTTGTCAGAAGAAAATCTGCACATACACCCAAGCAAGCAGATTTTCAGCATTTTGCAAAAAGGGTGAATCTTCTTGTTTACATGATTCTTTCTGAAATTCCAAGGAATTTCCAGAGGAGACAGTATACCTTTGTGGACATACACATCCCAGCAAGGCTCTAAGGAAAGCTAGGTAAAAATTATCTTATGATTTCAGTGGAAATATTAACCAAAGCTAGATCTTGAACATGACTTTTTTAACCAGGACTTTGAAATCTCTGCCTAGTGGTAGCTTTGGCAGCTTGAAAAAGGAGACAGCTCATAAAAACTGCTTCAAACTCATTATTAAAGGGATCAAGGAAAAAAAATATGTACTTCAATTAAATTAATTTTTCAAAAGAGGTTTGAAAAAGCATCATTGGGCACAAGATGCCCAAATGTCTTGAAACAGGCCCCAAAAGGAAGTACCAGATAAAGATGCTTTCAAAATCTTGTTGTGAGTTCAAGGGAACAGTCAGCAGAGCAATTAAACACACCACCTGAGGGGTGATGTTTAGCCATACATTTTGGCAACTTCCAACTACCACAAACTGCATCACATTCTCAGAGTCTAATTTAATATTATGGGCTGGGGCATCTTCTGCCCTTGGAGACCCATTCTTCTGGATTCTGTAAGAAAGATTCTTCTCTAGATTAATATTTTAATGGCGTTTTTCCTAATTGTTCTGCTTGTTGCTGTGAGTTAGATTGCCTGGAAGCAAAATTTGTGTGACTCAATCATTTGTATATTCTAAACAGAGATGGAGAGAGGGGAAGGAAGTAGCATGAATAAAATATAAAAATAAAATGCATTGCTTTGTCTGACCTGCTTTAAATGCCAGATTAATGTCTGCTTGATTTAGTTCTTGGGTTTTTTTCCCCTTGTTCATCTAACAAATGGTTTCAGAGCACTGTGTTGAACACAATTTATTTTTACCACTGAAGCCTCGGATCCCAGTCAGAGTTATTAGTACTATGACATGAGTTCTAAAAGCTCAATACCATGAACACAAATTTTTAAAGAGAAAAGATTTCATGTGCATCGCTCCTGAATCAATTTAACTCTAAAGCACCTTCTCTAAATTGGAATATGTTTCCTATTCATTTCTTGAGCTATTGTGTTTAAATAAAAGCTTCCTCATGGTCCATTTAGTTTTACTACCTGTACTTTAACCACTGGACCAAGGAACACAATGACCTGGAAGTCATGATGACTGCTCTCTGCACCTAAGCTCTGTCACTCTCATAGCATTCCCTGCTGTTTCAATTTCCTCGGCAGAGAGAGAAGAGGTGATAAAATTTTCAGATATTTAAAGCAATTTATACCAACTCCGTGGCCATTATTAAATTCCAAAAGGTTGCTTGTACTTTATCTCTTATCATAATAAATTCCAGTGCAGGAACATTTTACAAATGATAAAGTTATTGCAGCCCTTCTTTCACAAAAAAGCCAGAAGGGATCCCACCCTGTCAGCTTCTTTTGCCCAGAGAAGCTGTGGCTGCCCCATCCCTGGAAGTGTCCAAAGCCAGCTTGGATGGGGCTTGGAGCAACCTGGAATAGTGAGAACTGTCCCTGCCCATGGCAAGGGTTTGGAACAAGATAAGCCCTTCCAATATAATATATTTCTGTTACATAATCTAGCTATAAAATAGAGCATTCTGCAGAGATTCATTGGTAGAGCTGATTGAAATTTTTATTTCTGATTTTTGGTTAAGTTTTGAAATTTGTCTTTGTTTAAAAGACAAATGAAAATCAGTTTGTGGAACCAGTTTTCCTTTGGTTTTGTTTTGCAGAGCTCATAAAATGTATTGAAGAAAAATTGCTTTAGGGAATTTGCCATTTTTAAATTGCACTCTGAAATATGAAGTGTCAACCACAACATTGCATTAAAAAAAGTTATTCTTTCATGATTTTTCATTAGTAACAATAACAACATTAGAGTAATAGTACTGCCAGTAGTCTACTTTAGTATGAAATAAAACATTTGAGGGGTTTTTTAAGTATTGTGGACAGTTGTCCCTTAATGATAATTGAGATATGTTCTTTAGACTGAGTGTTACTTGTATTACTACAGCATAAATGTTCCAGTTTTTGAGGAGGGGATATTTTACCTGGTACAAATCAGCTACTGTGTATAATTATCTTGTGAAGAAGAGGAATCTTTCGGTATTGTAAGAAGACACTGAAATTATGCAATACATCATGTGTAAGTCCCAAAGCTCTTTGTAAATAATTTTTGAAATAAACACTTTTCCTCTTTATCTGGTCTCCCAATCCTCTTGAACCACTCCTATCATTCATCCCTTTCACTCCTTGCTCAGAAAGTTTCTTTAGCTGGGGTGCTTGGCATTCTCACCCAGATTCACACATCTAATTGCCAAATGAATCTTTCTAAGTAGGAAAGCAGTAACACAAGTTGGAGTCCTGGCCTCCATCTGCAGCCACCTGATCTCGTCTCCAAATTTCCCTTCAGCCACTCCTGATACCTCTTGACACACGCTGACTGTGTAAGGAAATAAATTCGTCACTCACAGAGCACTGAGGAAACAGCGAAGTCACTTTAACTACACGTAGTTCAGAGAGAGTTCAGAGGTGCTTAAAATGTGTGGCAAAAGATAACGAGGCAAGAGAACAGCTCACCCAAGCGATTGTGGTGTCCTGGGTCTGCTCTGAGTGAGGCCACATGAAAGAGAACAAAGAGAAAAACAGAGTAGGATAACATTCATTTCCACCCGTATTGAGTAGATAAATAAGAATTTGCACTGAGATAATCTGTGAGCATGTTGTTCATTCTCAGGAGAGGAGAAGGATGGGGGCAGTAGGGGGTGTGTGTGTCTATTACATTTCTGTGAAGTTCACAGCGTGATTGGAGCAGATGATTGGGACAATAATTAATGTGGTTAGGCTTCCTCCTCCTCCAATGGGCAGCTTCAGCCAGAGCAGACCTCTCTTCACAGAGCCCTTCTGCACTCCCTGAAAAGAGGGAGGCTCATCCAGAGGCTGACACAGTGCATCCCTTCAGTCCTAAAAGGCACACTGGGACAACTTGTCAATTTTTCCACAACCATAAAGCAATAATCTTATCCCGTAATCCACAGGTACCTCTAAGGGTGCTGCAAGGTGTGCCTCAGAGCAGCAAAACCTTTGCGCAGTGTATTTGAATTCTGCCTACAGGATTTTTCACCTGCAGTAAGAAATTGTTAAGGACTGCAATGAAAAGAAATTGAAAATCACTGCTCTAGATGCAGCCTAATAAGATTGTCCTTGTGGATCTAAAGTTAGCTGCTGTGAAAAAGCCTTATATGCTGTTTTCCATTTTCAAACTGTGCAAACATGTGAGATTTAATCCGCTAAATTAGCTCTGTGAAAGCTTAGATGTTCCTGCAGCCTTGCACTGCGTGGTCTGACACACTTACATAGCAGTTCTAGGATGCACCCAATTACCAATGCCTTACACTGTACTCTGATTTCAGCTTATTACCCTGCACTGCTTTGGCCCATTGTCTCTCTCCTTTTATTTCTCCTTTCAAAGGGATCCTTTGCTGCCATCTACTTGGCGCAGTCCATTACAGCAGCACAAAATGCTACCAAAGCAGAATAGTAACATCCAACCTTCACTTGAACAAGGTGCAAAGCAACTGTACAAGTATTTCTCTTTGTTCTTTTTCTTTTCTTGGACACCTTTTAATGACAGACAAATTCTTTCAGCAGAACGCTGAGGTGACCATACTGCTGCTGCATAGTTCATCAAAAAGTGGTTTTGGAAAGTGCTGGAGCAGGGCACAGCTCCTTTGAAATCTATGACAATTTATAGTGGCGTTGTGCAATTGGGTTTGGGGCAATTTATTTTCCATTTTGCTTTTCTGGGTATACAAATTTATTTTGTTAATAATGCAGGAGAATGTAAGTGCATGTCCAGATCTATATTTCTTCCTGAAGCTAAGGAAAATAGAGGGTTTAATTCACCTTATTCACAAGCAGGGAGGAGTGGAGACATGGTGTAGGCAAGGGATTCACCAGTGAACTGCTTTCTCCATCCTGAGGCGCTGAAGGTGCACCCAGGAAATGCTAATGAAGGGTGAGAAGGGTGGAACAACTCCCTGACTCTGGTTAACTCAGTCCCAGCCCAGACAGATCAGTACCCTTCCAGCTCACTCATCCATCAGCAGCTCAGCTGGCTCTGCCAGTTTTTGCAGTGAGCTCTGATTAAGCTGGATGTAAAAAAATACATCAGTCGAGGAAACAAAGGCACCTTTCCCCTTGCTGGGTCTGTGTTTGCAGAACACCAAGCATGTCAGAACAGCCCTGCATGGTGGCTGTGGCTTGTTCTGTGCAGGCAAGAGGATGAATGAAAGGCAGCGTTTCAGGGTAGGGCTGCTTGAGAAACCAAGCAAAAACCCAAACAGAAACAGGAGGTGTTCACGCTACGTGGCTTAGTAGCCAGCTCATGTTAAATGACAGTGATCAGGCAACCCATTTCATCAGGGGTTAAAAGCTTGAGCTGTCACAATTAATTTGATGTGGTTGACAGGTCGGTGAGAGAAGAGGTTGTGCCTCTTATCAGTTCTCTAAAATGATATTCAGGAGATTGTAGGTTTTTTCAACAATAACTCTCAGTCGAAAGAACAGGAATAGCAAGAGAGCAGTATCACATGTTCTGGCTGTATTGCCTGTTATATGATTACCAGGAATGGATTTGATGCATGCTATCATTGAGCAGCACCAATGGCAAGAAACTGGTTTTGGAATGTTTTGACTAACAAGGAACTTGAAGAGTTAAAAAATTATTTTAGGAAGGGATGTAAAGGATACTGTCCCTTCCAAACTTTTTCCTTTTCTTCTTTTCTCTCTTTTCTTTTCTTTTCTTTTCTTTTCTTTTCTTTTCTTTTCTTTTCTTTTCTTTTCTTTTCTTTTCTTTTCTTTTCTTTTCTTTTCTTTTCTTTTCTTTTCTTTTCTTTTCTTTTCTTTTCTTTTCTTTTCTTTTCTTTTCTTTTCTTTTCTTTTCTCTTTT
>VZRF01015033.1:4036-48500 GCA_013396875.1 Vireo altiloquus
CCCCCCCCCCAATGACTTTTATAGGGTTTTATGAAATAATTGCAGAGGGCACTGAGCAACTAAATTAAAATTTTGAAAGAGGAATCAGCAATACCAGTGATCCAGAAGTACAATTTTTTTTACTGCAGAAATGACAGAGCTTTGTGAAAAATCCCTTCAAAAATATGTGAATTAGATCTTTTGTCTGAGCACCCTGTTAGTACCTTGATGACTCCCTTTCCCCGTGGATGTCTCTTCCTTTTGCTGCATGTGCTTCTTAATATTGTTGTCAGAGACCACAGTAGAGCTAAGTTCCCTGCCTCTTCCTAGCCACATGCTAGTACCACCAGAGCCCTCAGTCCTGAGTCCATTACAGTGACATCCTGTTCACTGCAAAGTCATCCTCACACTCGAGATTTTCTTTTTATTTAGCCTTTAAACTTACAGCAAGGGTCCAGTGGTCGGCATTGAAACACTGCATGGGGCACTCAGCACCCCCAGGAGTACCTCTCTGCTCCTCTCCGGTGGTGAAAACGAGAGGGTTGCTCCTAAGCTATTTCAAGCAATGTATGATTTGCAAGGCCTTACCAGAACAATTGCCTTTATCCTGGTGGTGAGAATGGCAAAGAAGATATGGAAGAAAAAGTCCATTAGGTTTATCTGTGGACTGGTTTAAAATCTGGACCTTGATATCACATTAAATTATATATATTAAAAAAAATGGGGGTCTTATTTGTGAGTTTCAAAACCAGATTTTAACACATTCCACCCAGAGAAAACCCAAAGAAAGGATGCAAGAAAAGATGATGCCCCTAGTGAGCCTCACCCAAACCCAAACGAAACCAGGAATAAAATATTCCTTTCCCAGAGTAAAAACATTGTATCCAAAGGCAGTCTTTATTGGATATTACATGTTTTATGGAATCCTTTGGAAACTAATGTGTAGAAATGTCTAGATAGCCTTATTGTGACCCAAAAGGGCACAGTTTTCTACAGCGCAACCCTTAACAAAAAAGCTATTACCAATTAGACATTTACTGTTTCTGTGGGTGTTATATTAATATTTACAATATTTGTTGGTCTTTAATCCAAGAGGTTTCTGACTACAGGATATCTCTTCTTCAGAGTAGGTTTCTTTGTCATATTTTTTGACTATTTTGATATATTTCTGGGCTACTGAGAAAAAGTGTCCAGAAACGTGTCAAGACTATGACCTATCTATATCTCGTAACAAACAAAGGCAGATTCTTTTCAGGATAACACCATTTGGGCTATAGTTGTTAGTTTTGCCCAATATAAAAATTTTATTACTGAAAACCCTTCAGTGGTCAGATATATACTTTAAATTTTCTATATTTGGTCCCTGAGACTGGCAGATACAGCCAAAGATCAAATGCTGGAGTACGATTCCACGTGACTTAATTTTTTGAATTTGCATTGCCAATAGTGCATTGCTTCTCTTTAGATAATACGTACTGAAAAGCACGTTTGTTAAACATATTTTGTATTTTTATACTTATGTGTGTAACCACTTCTTTTTCCCTGTTGGTTAGAGGAGCAACATTTCCTTTCCTGGTACCATGTAAGCACATTGGGAAGAATTTATTAGGAGGGATTGGGAAGGATTTATTTGTTGAATATTTTAGAGTCAAACAGCAGTTTTTTAATTGAATTCCCTACACTCATAGTCTAGTCATAGTCTAGTCACTTGTCTGGGTTTTTTTACCTCTGTTTACTTTAGCAGCAAATGGATAGGACCTCAAACATTGTTGATGCTGGACACCTGCAGGAAACTAGAATATATTAGTTTAACAAAATAAAAAATAAACAAAATCCAAACAACCAAACCCCCAAAGAAGAATAATATAATAACTTGAAAAGATATACGATTCAACTACATATAAGCTGTGATAACAGATACACAGTCTGTTCTAGACAATTAAAGTGTCCCCACAAAAAAAATTATATCATTAATTCCAGAAATAGAGCACACCAGACTTGCGAAATATTTTATAGATAGCTCACAGCAGCTGAGACCCCAATGTACAGCTGTGCCATCAACCTCTGTCTGCTGATGTGAGCTCAGGCTCAGCTGATTGCCACTGCAGCACCAGGTGAGTCAAGGGAAAGCTATGGGAGAACTGATGGTGAGTGAAACAACACTTGACAGCTCTGAAAATCATGAGTTTTCTGCTCCTTTTATCAGTCAGTTGTTAAAAAGACATGAGATTTTCCACTATAACAGACTTGCCTTCACAGAAAGCAGCTGTAGTCCATGCTCTCTAATTTTAAATTTTAGCAGGCACTGGAAAATGAACTGCTAACTAATTGCATTGGTGAATACTAAGAAAACAAAAAAAAGAGTAATTCCCAGAGTCTTTTCATAGGACACATAGCCATGCAGATGTTGAAGGCTGCTAAAGTTGCATATAACAATCTTGGTTATGTTGTAATACTCCAACATGTGGTTCTTTCCATTTGCCTCCGAAGCCCTTAGTAAGAGGAAAAATTCACTGAAAACAGGCAGACCTTTTACTCAGTTTCATTAGATGATCACTATAGGTCCCCTCCAATTAAAAACTATTGTATTCTATAAATAATTGCACAAATAATGTGAAAATCTGATTCCCATTGAGTTTTCCATAGGATACGCATGTCAGCAGCTTATTTAGGGAGACCCCCTCTCTTCTCGTGTTCTCACACAGTTATTTTATTCCTATCAACTTGACCATGAGTGCTTGAAAATGATAATCACATGGTTTATCAGTCACATGTTATAACGGATTTACTGTCATTCTTAATAGACAACAGAGATTTTGTCAGTCTTGCTTGACTTTGTTGATTATTCTTGTTATTAGCTCCTCCATTTTCATTGGCAAAGAGTCAATATGCAGGAGGTGGGAATGTGCGGGTGTGGGTATTAGTCATAAATAAAAAGAGGGGCAGACCTGAAAATTAGTCATGTCACATAATCACTGAAAAAACTCAGATTAAGATAATCATGGCAATTACTGGACTGTGGGTAATTGGCTTCCACTAGAGCTTTACTTGACCTACAAAAAGATTTGAGGTTGGATGCCAAATTGTATTGTTTTTGTTGCTGAATAGGGCATATGCTTCTTCACCAGAACTGCTATCTACAGTCTACACATTGTCTACTGCCTNACATAGGATTTAGTATTTCACTGAAGCCCCCCCCATAGCTTGTCATTTACACTGTTGGCAGCTGGGTAGAGTGCATGTTCTTGCCATACAGACCATGCTCTTTTTTTTTTTCCTCCCTTACCACATCAGGATGGATAAAAATCATCGGTCTCTCTCATTTTAGTTTAGAGCTTCTGACAGATGCAACCTGCACTGAAATGCTGCAGTGTTAGCCATGCCTGAGTGAGGGCAACATATCTTACAGCGTGATGTGCTCACATTCAAAAATAAAACCACGCCCTAGAGTTTTCACCTTTCTCTTAACTGAAAGGAGCCTAAAGCAAAAAAGCCTATATCAGGAGCCTAAAGCCTATATCAGAGACACTAAATGCTGTATCTGCTTCAAGTGGGCAAACCTAGGTGTAAAGCTAGATACATATTTCGAAAAAATGAAATGAGTGTGGCAGATCACTTTTCCTTTCAGATTGAAGAACTAATAAGAGCCTTCCTGACTTGTATTATGTTGTACTTTGTGCTCGGATGGTTCAGTGGTGCATATTTTAGCTTGTCTAAGCTTTTATTATTACATTCTCCCCCACAGGGCCAAGAGACTACTGAGATTTTTTTTTTAAGTGCATGCATTAGCTTTTGCAATAAAACAGCAGGGGTGAAAGTCTGACTCCAATGAAAGTGGTGGCTGTCTTCCAACTGGTTTCTGCACTGCCAGGTTTAAAGAGTGTTACGCATGCTCAGAGGCTGGTCCCTGGGCAAATTCGTGCACCTACAAGAGGAAACATCTTTGACACAGAATCCACCACAGGAGTACTACATTGCAAATTTTACCCTACAAAACCAGGAAAATGGCTAATTTAAATGCTCAGATACACAGACCCTAACTGACAGCAAGTGGTAAAGACTTGTAAGAAGTCCAGAAGACACAGAACAGTCCTCCATTGCAGAAATATCATATTTAGAAGAGCTTCAATTGACAGGAAGAAGGAAACAAGATTATTATAGGCTATTGATATGGATACCATAAGAAAGAAAAATCCTATGAAATATTTTGGAAGATTCTGGGGATGTATGACACTTAGTATTCCATGTTTTAAGGCTAGTGTGAGAAGGTACAGAGCATTTAGGGGTGTCTTGGAGGAAAGATTAAAGTTGAGGGAAGAAAAAAATAGGAATGGAACAGGCAGGACCATCACTGAAAAGACAGAAAAGTGAGGTAAAAAGGAACTGATCACTCAGGGCCTTCCTTCACTTGATCACCACAGTTCTTATTCTTACTAACTTTTCTTTTGTATTATTTTGTGTGTGCATTTCTTGTGTATGTGTATGTGTGGACATGATCAACTAGTGACCTTGGAACTGGAGAAGCCTGTGAGTAGGGCTGAGAAATGGTTACGGGGAAAATGCAGTTTTAGGGCGAACTGCCACAGAAACCAGGAACCTGGAACCCAGGCAGTGGAGATACCACAGATCTGAGAGCCAGCTGCTGAAGGCAACCATGAGAACTTGTAACTATGTGTATCCCTGAGATCCAGTGAATTTTGGGTCTTATTTGCTGGTAAGAACAAGGTCAGGCCATGGCTGCTGGAGAACATTTTGTGCTTGTGTGGGTGCCTGCAAAGGCACTGTTGTCCTGTCTGTGCTGGTCTGTGACCATCCATGTCTGTGGAGGGAGGGAATTGCTACTCGGCATTTGCACCAAGCTCCACCACTGGCTGGGCTTGGCAATGGGGAGAGTAGTACCATCATATCTAGGTGACTGGGAAGAAAACAGTTTCCATGCTGGTATATCACTGGAGTTTAGAAAGAACTAGATCTATAGCTGGCCTTGAACTGTCCTAAACGGATAGCCCTGCAGGATTTGGGAAGTCCTTCCAAGGCACACAATGGTGTGTATGTTACCAAGCACCACACAAGTCTTCTGAGAAATTTTTGGTCATCAATCATGTAAGTATTTGAGATCTAGAACCTGTTAATTCTTGATGGATTTGGATATTTTCCTTTTTCACAGATATGATGAATGAATATGATAAATATCCCACTGAATAAAGGGCTTCTAAATCCTTTTCTCTGGTATAGTCTTTCAGTGATAGGAAACCAACAGACCTGAGGAACATAAGAAGGTGCATAGCCATGCAATTGTGGACCCATTTAATAGCCTGGAAGAGAACTATACACTAATCTATGTTTGTATTTTAATCCTCATTTTCCTCATGAAATACACAACGAGTCATCATAAGCTCAGTCCATTGTAACCAGTATAACATTTTCATGTTTTGTTGGCAGGAATAATAGTTCTTTCTACATTGCAAAGCTCTTCTTTGGTTTCCTCTCTTCCATGCCATTAGGTGTTTTTCTCCTCTAGCAGCATGTTCTCCATCTCACAGTGGAAGATGGCCTACAGAATTTGATTTTCAGTAGCGTGAAGAAAATGAGAAAAATAATCTTTTCCAGGGACCTATCCTTTTGCTTGAAGAAGGCTGCTTAGTTTCATAGGTAAAAAATTAGTCTATGAAATGTATATTCTTGCTGGGGAATTCTGTACACATGATCTGGCTCATTGGGTGAGTAATTGAATGTCCATCTTTTCTTTCTAAGCTGACTGTTCTAACAGAACAGTAGCCCTCACAATTGTTCGCATTATGCTCTGTAAATAGCTCAGAAACTTTGTGTTCATAAAGAGCTGAATACAGTCAATGAGACAATAGTCTCCTCTAAGTTCTGGCTTTTTTGACTTCTCTTTCTACCCTCTCAGCTAGCTCCTGGTGCTAACTGCTGAGATAAAAGGCATCCCAGTTTCTTGCATACATTCTCTATTATAAAAATACAGCATTTCCCTTTTTTGTGCCTTTTTATCTTAGGCATGAGACACTAATTTAGTCCAAGACATTAACTGAATTTCCAGCCTTTACTTTTGTGAGGCATCTCACATAGGCTTTACTGCTCTTACAAAAAATTTCAAGTGTATAATCCATTAACTTTTTAATAGCATGGAATTTTTTATTTTTCTAAATTTTACCCAGGCCTGCAATGCATGTAGGGCATCTTAAACTCTCACACATGGTAGCTGTGCAGCCTAGCTATCCAAGAACTGAACCAACTCTAAACCTAACACATTAATTGATTTTAGGAACTCTATCCTGATTCCTTTTATTATTATATTTCCTATTATATCTGATAATAATTATGATCTTTAAGCACTGAGACATATCCTCTGCTGATTTTGCAATATCATATGGTCACCAAGAACAGGTGCAATGAGGGCACATCTCAAAGACTTGTCACTCCTACTTCTTTTCACATCTTTCCTGATTTTATCATGTCCACAATAAATATGGTCTAACAAATCAACTTTGCTCTGTGACCAGTCTGTTTCATATTTGCTAGAACAAACTTCATCTTGCCTGCTGCTTATTGGTTTTTTTGGCCATTCCTTTGAGACTTTTTCTTGGAGTCACCGTTTACATGTTACTGTGAATTTCATGTTTTGCTCTGGATTTCCATTTCTGTATGGATTGGGGATCATTTAGCTTCAGTTTTGCCTTGACTCAACTTGTTGACATGCTGTTCCCTCTTTGTCCCAGTTTTTTATGGTTCCTGTCTAGTCTTCTCCCACCCTTTACAATCCATTCCCACCCCACATATGATAGGATTTGTTCAGCACTTGTTTTAGAAAAGAGATCAAGGCACTGGCCTCTCTTTTCCAGCCTTCCCTCGCCTCTCTCCCTTCCTCCATCCCTCCCTCTTGCCTATATTTCAGGAGAAAACAAATTTTCTATGCCTGGGAAAAAAAAAAAAAAGAAAGGCTTGTGACTTCACAAGAAGCAGCAACACAAAACAGGGATATGGAGATGCAGGGAGGAATGGGGAACAGAACATGTTCTGCGACAAAATGTTACCTGCTTTCCTTCAGACGCAAGTAGATGAGCAAAGCAAACAGAGTCCCAGTAGGACTAGCCATGATTTCATCAATGTTTTGCTTTAAAGGGAAATGTACAGAACATGCATGTGCTTCTTTGTTTCTGCTGGACTTAGCACAAATACACAATTTTGAGAGAGGATGCAATCAAAATAAGTTTATTGTTAAAGGCAAAGCTGGGAGAGGACTGTCTCAATGTTGAAAAACATTTCCTTGTCTTGTGCTTGTTCAGGGTTTAGCCTGATGTTGCCTAGGAGCTCCAGGATTGATGAGCAGTGGAAGGGCAGCAAGGCTCTTGGAATTGT
Source organism: Vireo altiloquus (assembly GCA_013396875.1). Taxonomy (NCBI): domain Eukaryota; kingdom Metazoa; phylum Chordata; class Aves; order Passeriformes; family Vireonidae; genus Vireo; species Vireo altiloquus. The sequence continues at coordinate 11,396 of VZRF01015033.1, forward strand.
GTCCTGACTAAAAAAGTAGAGCAGCACTTTTCAGTTTGCCCTTCCTGTGGATTTCATATCAGTTGCTCACATTTTCATGCATATTTAAGTCTCAGGTAATAGAATGGAAACTTTAGTAACACCATATAATTTCACTCTTTACGGTACTGTGTCCACGGATGGTGACAGGTTCATCGCTACTACATTGCACAGACAGAATGATAACGTCTTCCAGAGCCCAGTGTAGCAGGGAGGTTAATGACTTTTACCAAAGTAATTTGCAGAAATCTGCACTATACATAAATAGTAAAAAAAAAACAAATGAATTTTCAGGTTACTCCAGAAAAGTAACAATAAAACACTCATTTAATCAGATCTGTTCAAAATACAAGGCAGATAGTAAAGGATTATTTGTCAGGATCTAAAATATGACTATTAGCCTTTTTTAAATCAAGTTATCTTATCTAAATTTATATATGTCTCGGTTTGAGACAATTTGGGAGGAAACGTGTCCTCTAATAGAAAGCAGGTTTCAGCAGCCCCTCCCCTACCCAAGTTTGGAAAGAAATTTCTTGGAAGAAAGGGGGAAAAAAGCTGTTTGTTTAAGAATCAGGGTGCAGGCAGGCACAAGAGAATGAATAATGTTAAATAGTAAAACCTCTCGCTGTGGAGAAGACCTGGTAGACAGGAGTCCTGTCTGTAGGTGTGGCTCTGCTCTCTCCGGAGCTGGGGTGCAATGTAGGCCCCTCCAGGCCGTGGTGTGAGGCCTCCCGGTGAGGGTGTTCCAGACCGGAGCTGAACAGTTCCAGGAGAAGAAGAAAAAGCCGCAGTCACAGGAAAAGTTCTTGTCTCAGCTAGCTGGATAGCTAAAAAGGAAAGAATTTNGCTAAAAGAAAGGAATTTTTAATTCTCTGTCTCTCTCCTGCGAAAAAGAGGTGAGAGCTGGGGAAAAGCAGGAAGGTGCTTCCTCAGCTCTGTAGCAGCAGTGGGAACACAGGAGAGTCTGAGTCCTTGAGCACAAACTAGGCTGAAGAATTTGCTTGGCTTCCTCCCCCCCTTTCTCTTGGACCCAGCTTAAAGACCCAGAAAGGCACAGGAATCATGTCTGGACTACAAGGAGGTGGTTGGGAATACAGCATCATAAAGTCACCCCAAGACAATAAAATTTCAGTGTCAGCTACCCTTCTGGTTGAATGGAGAAAACCCCTGTGTTATTCATACATCACATAGTTGCTGGGATAGGAGATAAATTTACCCAAATGGCATTCAGTCCATGTACTGACCTGTGCGATTTAATAAAGTCCAGACACTTGTTCTTTCTCATATTTCTCTTACTGCTTTGCCCAAGTTAACAGCACTGTGTGAGAGCCTGAGTTGGAAAATCACAATTGCCAGGGAAAGGACTTGCACATCTCACTTTTGGAAAAGGAATGTCCAAATCCCATACCATTTTTCAATAAACTTTCCTTACAGGCAAAAGTTTGTACAGAACTTTAAGTCCTTGAAAAGAAAGTTTAAAAATATAGTATTCATTCAGAGGATCATTTATAGTTCAATAAGATACTCCCATTGCTTTATTTTTTGATTACTGGCAAACCCAAAACAATAAAAATCCAATTTTTTTTTTTTTTGTATTTACCATTACAATTTATGACATGATGCCCTGAGATTTATTTTAAAAAAAGAATTATCTGTAATTTCTTCTTGATAGATTGTTTATTTTAAATATAATTTCTGAAAGCCCACTTCTGACAAAGGGAATCTTTTCATGACAAAGGGAATCTTTTCATGAGTCGGGCAAATATTGTGCATCAGATAAAACTTAAAAAGAGAAAAGAGAACATTGATTTTTAGTTCTACTTCAAACTATGTGTCATTCCTTCTAGTAAAAAGACAATTTATATTTATTGGATATGAGTTATTATATATTCATGTAGTGCTATTCTTGTTTTATACCTGAAATTATATTGAAAACTTTGTAGACTGGCACAAAGCAACAATTCATCCTGACAGATATGACCTTATCAAGACTAAGAATCATGCTTTTTATTTGAATGTTCTACAGAACAGAAGATCTGCTATTGTAGTTTGCAGAGTCCATTTATTAACTGAAAGCTTTCTTGATGGACATACGAGATTTTAGAACAGTCAAAAAAAAAAAATGGAAATTTATTTTAGCAAAACTACCATTTGAATACTGAATTTGGAAAGTTTAATTGCAAGGTAGCCCACATGAATATGTATCAGGGATATGCAATTACACAGTATAACTCCAGCTTCAATAAATATAATCCACAGTTAAAGAGTGTCCTAATTTTGATCTTTTACGTGTGGTATATTTTGAGCACAGATGTGATGTGCGTTCTAAAAATCAGTTTTAGATGGATTCTTTTTTAGCATTTCCACTTCAGCAATAGTTATCTTGTGACAGATTTACAAAACTATGTAAGTGAAATAATGCCTGAATTCAGTGATTTTCCTTGCTTTTTCCCTGCTCCAGAATGAACAACTTCAGGAGAGTGTGTGCCTTGAAAGTCTATCACTGATCTAATCAAAGTTGTACTCCCAGGAAGTTCTCATAGTCTCATGACTAATAGTGACTGTACCTTACATTTTGTTCTGGTGACCTCTTACCACTCCTCATGAGACGTGGCCCAGGTAAGAAGAGATGTCCAGGAGAACTGGCTGATGCTCAGGAAACACCTTCTCTGAGCTCAAGAATGTCTCAGTGAGCTGAAAATGAAGTAAATGTGACAGGAATAGGTTCTGACTAGCTCATGTGTAAAACCAGAGTGTATACAAGGTGTCAGCAGGGCAGGTGACCCAGGAGGTGACCCACTCCACCCAGGAGTGTGGAGACATTGACTGTGCTAGAATGGGTTTAGAAAATCCTAAGACCTACTCAGAGTTGAATCTGGGAAGGGATGTCAAAGGCAACAAGTATGATTTCTAGAGAGAGGAGAAGGATTGACTAAGTAAAATGGGGCACCACTGCTGAATGGGCAAGAATTGTGGTGAGAAAGAACATGGAAAAGACCAAGGTGCTCCTTGTCTGCTTACCTTCGGTCTTTGCCAGTAATGTCTGTACCAGTAATACCAGCCATCAGCAATCCCAGCTCCTGAGACTGCTGAGAAAGGCTGGATCAAGGAAGAGCTGCCCTTAGAAGGGGAGAACCCTTAGCTACCTAACCCTTAGTTAGAGAGCACTTAAACTGGAGGTGTGTAAGTCCATGGACCTGGAGACCTGCTCCCAGAAGTGCTGAAGTAGCTGACTGAAGGCTCTGTGAGGCTGCTGTTATTATTTCTGAAAGGCCATAGTGACTGGGAGAGGTTCCTGAATACAGGGAGAAGGCAGGTGTCAGTTTTATCTTCAGCTAAGAAGAACACAAAAGGAGTATGTGGGGATCTACAAGTCAGTGAGCCTCACCTTCGTTCCCAGGCACGAAGAAGAGAAGATTTAGAGGGATCTTATGCATAAATATATGATGTAGGGAAGTAAAGATATAGAGCCAAAAACTTTTCTGTGATACTCAGTGGAAGGATGAAAGACAGTAAGCATATACAGAAATACAGCTAATTGCACGTAAGCACAACCTCCCGTTTTTTTCCTCCATCCCTGAAAGTATTAAAATACCAATTGGACATGATCCTGGACAATCCACAATTCTAGCTGGGCCTACTCTGTGCAGGTTTAAGTAGATAGTATCCAGAACTCTCTGGTAACCTTAACAATTCTGTGATTGTGTGGCTTTGCTAAGCTTGCTTTAGATGGAGATCTGAAGATTACCGTAACTGTTGCCGGAATTTCTGGGATAGAGACTTCCTCGGTCATGGGGAAATGGAGTGACACAAGCCAAAGTGCTGCTTCTATGATGTCTACATCTTCCTGCCTCGCAAACCCTACAAGAATTTAACCATCATTCATAAATGAGGCTAAAAGATCTGAAGTTTCACCCTTCCTACTTATAAAGCCACATTTTGCTGCTGGCTAAAAGGAGAGGATATGAAAAAAAGCCCTAACCAAGCAAACAAAGATACTAACAAGTAATCTTTCGTCTTTCTTACAATATATGTGTGTTTGAGACATAGAAGTTTTTAAGTAACAGTTTTTTAGTACTATAAATGATTTTCTTTTAAGTAGTGACTTTAAAAAACTGACTTATGGATGATTATTTTTTTTTGCCAAAGTTAATGGCTTTTATTTCTCCTCTGTCAAAACTGGTTTTCATGCAATAGGCAAGAAAAAGACTTCAGAGTAAATGTTTTTTCCCAATGCTATAATTATTGGGTTTGTTTGTGGGTTTTTTTGGTTTGGTATGATTTGGTTTGGTTTTTTTGGTGCTCTTATTGCTACTTCTGGGTTTTTTCTCCCCTTCTTTTTGTTGCCACTGGCACTGGCCTGCAGAGAGAAAGATAAATACAGTACAGAACTTTTAGGACTTTGTAGTTTATTTTTCCTACCTTTATTTGCAAACAGCAGCAAATAGATAATGTAGGGTAATATCCATGAGGTTGTTTTTTCTAAATAAGTCTTCTCCACTGACCCACCTGACAGTTCTGTTTCACAGTTACAACTGATGCAGGAAATAGTATGCTGTGATACATCTGTTGTTAACTCTTTCCCAGATATAATTGAGTCCAGCTTGGGGAAAAAAATTTAAAATAAGGAAATTTAATCTTGACAGTAAGGGTCTGGTCATCAGTTCTGTATTTAACTTTTTTTTTTTTTTATGGTTGTACTTGTATTCAAATGCTTGTGACTGAAGAAGAAGGTTATTAATCCCTTTTTAGATAAAACATACCTGAGTTCCTGAAAGCATAGTAATTATAGAATGATAACAAAGTTATTCTTCGTTTTGGAGACTAAGTACTATTGGATTTTTGCATTTAGGTGTACTCACAAGGTAAATAATCAAATTTTCCTTATGTAGAGTTGTTTGCCTGCTGGGAGAAATTAAGCACTTCCTGCTGTTAAACCTCTGGACATGTAATTGGCAAAGTCTCTCTGACGATCCCATCAAAATTAGTTCATCAGGCTGCACAATCTAAGCTTTTGCAGTCACAGAAAATTGACATTAGGGTTAGTGTCCTCTCTTGGATTGCATATCATTCCCCTAGCTGCATGTTTACAACTTAAATTTATGCTTGGAATCATGCTGAACTACACCAGCTCATGAATGAAGAGGTCTGGTTTTCTGGAGCTGGCTTTCAAAATGTTTGATTACTTTCGTCTCTCAGTTTCATGATCTCATTTCTCCTGGATGGAAGGAGAATGAGATTTTAGCATTTTATTTCAAGGTCAAAGCAGATTTCTGTGACACATAGTGCAGTAATGGGACCAACCACATATCCTTTGCATTTCCCAGGGGAACAGGGTTGAGCTAAGAAAACTTGTTACCAAAAAAAGCCTTGCAGAGAAAAATATCCAAGACTGTGCCAGCACTTAGGTTACTCTTCAATCCCATGTCTCCCCAAATCATAGGCAGTACCTGAATTATGCATACACAACATAGTGCACACACAAGAGATCCTGAGCAGAAGCAGCAATACACTTATAAATTGCCCAGTGAATTTTGACAAATTCGCTTCTGGAAAGTAATAACATGGGTTTTTGACTTGTCAGCTTGCAGATGCTGAAGGTACCTATTACTGAGTGATGCAAAAAGCCTGCTGAGCAATCAGAAATTGAATTCACTTCCTTAGCTCCAGTAGCTGTTCTTTTATTTGATACTTCAGTGCAACTCATGCAACACAGACTTTACTCTCTATGAAAATGCCTTCTTTTAGTGTTAACCAACAACAACAACAGCAACGAAACCAAGAAAAGGTGACTGTAAAACTCAACAGCAGAGAGAATTTTTTTATATTATAAATCTGGTGAACCGTTCCCATGAAAGAATATTGAACCCATAATTAAATTATTATCCTGATGCTCAGGACACTCATGTTTGTTAGTTTCCAATAAAATACTCTCTAGCTGATAAATACTTTCTTGTTTTTCTGCTAGTGAAGCAATAATGCTTCGGTGACAATGGATGGTAGTATAAAGATCCATGTACTAGAGATCATTAGGTGATGCAGATGCAACAACGATGGGAGTTACATATCCGAGATATATAGCTTTTAATTGGTCTGTGTTTCTGACCACTGTAGCACACAAATTTGAATAAATTGTTTTATACTTTGTCTAAAAATTATGAGGAGGATGTCTACACACACAACTGTACTATCTTTGAATGTGTGTGTACTAAAGGAAGCAAAGAGAAAGAAAATACTATTTTAACTTTGGAAGATATAATGAGTGAGCTATGATCCTTGCAAAAACCACACTAAGACTGTCCAGCTTTCAAATGGTATATATTTTTCCTGTTTACCAAGGGATTATTACACTAGAGAAAAACAGTTAGATAGCCACACTGAAAAAAAGCATAGCGAAGGGTATAGGAGTGGCCCAAAATTCTGGTGTATTACCCCAAGTCTTAGGTTACAATGTAAGATACAACCAAAACTATGTATTCTATCACCATCTGTTAAAACCAGTTGGGGCAGTGTTTTTTATCTCTTCATGACACATCTCTGATAACTCCCTCTGGAGAGATATTTTTCTGTTAATGGGCTATCCAGCCTCACTGCATGACTCATAAATTACATCATCCCACTGTGAGATGCTCTGCCCATGGGGAGGAACCAAGCATTCCTACCTGGGTATAATCTGAGGTTTGGAACACCACAGTCAGCCCTTACCTACAGGGTTCCCAGAGGACAAGAGCTACATAACCACCACTGGACCTTCAGAGGAGAACCAGACCCTTCTACAGGGTCACCACTTCAACAGAACCATATCTGTCACTTCAGGAGGACTGCAGCCACCACCAGACAGGGTGTCAGGTTGTATCCTGACTCTCTCAGTTTAAACCAATGTTTCTGTATTATTGCCTTTATCTTAATTTTCCTATTAAAAAAAAAAATTTTAGAAATTGTAATTCTGTCTTGGAATCTCTCACTGGGTCACTTTCAAACTAGTACACCTCAGTGTCTACTAGAACTATTTTTAGCACATTAAGAAATATTTTGGAATAAAAAAATACAAAATACAAAAAAAAAAAAAATCTAATTTTTACCCTTCCAATCTAATAAAAAAGCGTATAAACTCCTCCCATAATACACTGACAGATACGAAATATGCATCACTTAGTAAATATCTGTGACAAAGGAAATATATTTACTACACCATACTTTGTTGAGTCAAGGGCTTCATAAAGAACTCTTCACTCTGTAAAATAATGATAATTATGTGGCTAGAAATAATATTTCTACAAGCTCAAAATATCTCAGATGAAAATTTAACTAGATCAATGGTAAAACAGCAAAAATCCTCTTTCCCTTCTCACCGTGCTTTTGCAGGGCAAGTTCTTGTTAGCAGACTCATTTCCACATGCAGTTGATTTTCTGGATTACAACAGAATTGCCCACTTGTGGAATGCCCTCCATCATGTCTCAGGCACAGCCAGTTGCTCTTTGAACTTCAGCAGCCATCCNNCAACACTTATGCCTCCCTCCCGCCCTCCCTCCAAGTTTTACCTCTGAGAAGACTTAGTGGAAGGACTATTCAGTCTTGCAAAACACAATCAATCTGACCTCCCCTTCCTGAGTGAAAAAGCAGAAAGAGAATAGACAAGAAAATGTAAAGAAGATCCTGTTTTTCACAGGCTGCTAGCTACATACAAAACTGGTCTTGTGATCGCATTTTCCTCAAAGCTGACTTTCCACGTCAGGCATCAGGGAGAGCCACAGACCACTTGTGGTGATGTTATTAAGGCAGTAGGTAGCAGTTAAAACAGTGAACTAAGCTTCTTACACATTTTTAAGAGAAGTGAGAAGGAAAGGCGGCAGAAAATATGTCTTCAATAAATTAAAATTATGTTTGTGTGCAGAGAACACATTACTTGCTGTATTTCTGCAAAAGTAGTGTGTTGAATTCCTCATGAATTTGAGACTGGTTATTAGCCTCTTCTGGAGTTCATTTGGTCCAGGATTTTACTGTTGCTACTTTCCCAAAGAAAGCTGAATAAAAGAAACAAATACAAATATTCTAATTCTTCCTAATGAAGAAATGAAACAGGACACTGCATGCAAATATGAATAAAACTTGTGATAGAGGCAGTGAGAAAAACAGAATTGCATAATTTATGTAGTTTTTAAGTACTGTGTGATGTAATACTGAAACAAATGTATTAGTCAAAATAGTCAAATAGCAAAAGCAATATAGCACTATATAGCACTATATAGCAATATAGGTGCTAATCTTTATGATTTTCTAACTGAAACACACAGGACAGAAAAAGGATCCTACCCCAAAATCAGTGCTTATAAATAATTTTGTGGATAAAATTTAATCTCTATTTGAATCCAAACTTCTCCATTTTAGATTATTAGTATGAGATTGACACAAAGAGCAAGTAAATTTATAACATCTACTTTTAAGATACAGCAAACCAAGGCACAACCAGAATAAACTTTTAGAGGCCCAACTTTAATTGACCAACACAGCACAGATGTCTCTCATAGTGGTCTGAGGGCCAGCTCTTCTCTCACACCTAGGGGCTTATTTAGCACAGGAATTTCAAAAATGCCTTAGGCTTTGGATCATTGCTTGCAGCTTCTGATTCTTAATTCCTATTTGTTTGGACATCAGCTTTGCCCCAGTTTGAGACAAATTAGGAGAAACATCTGATTTGACTGTCCTCTGATAGAAGGCAGGTTACAGCAATCCCTCCCCCACCAGGTTTGGGAAGAAGTTCCTCAGGGGGAAGTGAAAGAGGTAAAAAACTATTTATTTAACAAACACAAAGGAAAAGAATAATAATGCTAAATAATAAAACCTCTTACTGTGGAGAGAAACCTGGGAAGATTTAAAATCCTTCTGTGGGTGCAGTCTCTCTCCTCCTGGAGCTGGAGTTCGGCATGGGCCCCCTCTGGGCCTTGATGGAAAGTTTTCCCAGTGAGTTCTGATGTTCTGAACTGTTCCACGAAAGAAGAAGAAGCCGAAGTCCCAGAAAAAAAAGGAAAACTCTCCGCCTCTCTCTGGAGAAACAGAGCTGAAGAGTAGGAAGGGTGCTTCCTCCGCTTTTCTCGCTGCAGCAGAAGCACTCAGAGGAGTAGCAGTGACTTTGGAGCACAAACTGCTTTGAAAAGTTTGTCTAGCTTTTTTTTCCTTTGTCTCACACCCAGTTTTAAAGGCACAGAAAGGCACAGAAAGGCACAGGGTTCGTATCTGGGCGTAGAGCAGGTGGCATGGGATACAACATCATAAAGTCACCCCAAGACAAGCTTCTTTCTCAGTTTGCTGAGTATTTGCCTCATCCCTCAGTCCAGATCTGGCCCATGGATCTGATTTAGATGGATTTGTCCAAACAAAGGTCCTGACAACTACTAGGAAAAAAATCATAGCTATCCAGTTAAAAAAATCATTTTCCTGGAGAAAGAGAAGGAGATAAGGCGTGATGAAAAAAAAATGTTTGGTTTTTAAATCATGTGTGGGTAGAGATGATCTGTAGCAGGATCTTATTCACCTTCATTCCATGTGCCTTTTGTACTGGTTCCTGTGATATTTCAGACACACTTCCAAGCTATAGAGGACCCAGACTGAGTGACACTGCCCTCCTGGTGAGCCAAGGAGAGCCTAGGACAGCAGGTACCTCTTGATTCCTGTGCTGAAGGCCCGAGGAATGCCAGGGCACTTGATGGTAATCCAGATAAATTGTGGTTACAAGCTGGTTTTGGTCCTCTCGTCCTCCCTCAAGGATGTGTGCATGACTTGCCCCTGTGACTGACACGTATCCCCTGCACAATGTGTAGGACCAAGGACAAGGCAGACAAGATGTAGTGCCTTTAGGCTGACCTGCCATGTTGTAGATGAACGTGAGGTGTGACTACCAGGCTCTTGAAGTAAACTCATGGGATTAAGAAAGGAACAGATACGATGTGACAGAATTCCTGTCAAGAGAGCTGATAAAAAGGCTGAGGCTTTGCCACATGAGTACACACTGATGGTGGCGGGGGGCTTTAGGAATTATGAGCAAACTGAAGTTTTATCAGGTTATGCCAAGTTGAATGCCAGTTGCATTCTACATGTGACCAAAGGAAAAGCAAAGGTCTTCTTGAAACTGGGCCAACGACCTGGAAGAAATTGTAATCTTTTATCATATCATGAAGGTCAGTGAAGTTACATTTTAGGGCATGGATGTTGTTTCTCCAGCTAAAGAGTATCACAATTAAAGTTAAAAAAGAAGAGGTGAATTTCAAGAAAAAATTCCTCATGTCTAGAGTCAAGCATTTTCTGGTGCACAGTCTAAGCAGGTTTTTTGTAACAAGTAGCACTCAGGCTTCCAATTTTGTAAAAACCTTGCCTTTTTAAAGTATGTGCTGCCAGTGAACATTATTTATTACAGACGAAAGCTTCAGTAATTAACAAAGTGGGTAGTAGAACAGTACTTAAAAGTTTTATCTTTTCCAGCTACAAAGCAACCAACTTGTTGCTTCCGCTTCAGCTTCAGTAAAATTAATAACAAAAACCAAACACTGTTGCCTTTTTTTATTACACAGTAAGACACAATCATAGTTTGCCGATGAAAGTTTTGTTTACTTATGGCCTAGCAGGCTCTATACAGGAGGCTAATAATTGTTGTTTATTGCAGTCCTTAAGAAGATGAATACTGGTGTATTTGAGATACTCAGTGTCCACTGTGCTGTTGAAATAAAGTGGAGTGTTCAAGAGGCACAAGCAGAGAGATTATTGCCAGGAAATACCCTAAGAAATGTCCTTGAAGGTATTACTTTGCTTTGTTCAAACATGCCATCTTGATGGCAAATAGATTTTGTTTCCATCCCAAGCCTAAGCTGTTATCAGCTTAGGATCTGTTTTTCCCTTCTAATCAGTCTTCTGCACCATCTGGAGCCATGGTGGAGGATGCTGAGCAGGCTCTGCTCTGCCTGGAAGTGAAATCCATGCTGTCTGCTGTGAAGAAAAACATCAGTTCGCAGCATCTCCCCAGGAAGTTTCTGCTCAGCCATCATGGAAAACCTGAGATCCTTCATTGGGCAGCAGATAAATCCAGCATTTCAGTTGCATAGACATTGTATTTTACTTCACTGTTTCATTTTCTTACTTGGACAGGAGTGAGCAAGATGATGACTGCCAATTTGGGAACTTCATTTCTGATTTTAATTGCCTAGGGTTTTTTTTTTTATGAACAGCTCTTTCATAGGATAAAGAGGGAATTTCAGAGTATTTTTGCATTATTTTGCATAATAATACATGCCAAAATCTGAGAAGCTTCAGTATAAGATGTCTATGTACACACACAAAACACAAACAATGTAAGCTACAAAGTCTGCATGACATAGCTGCTTCAGCTCTTGCTTGAAGCTGGGAAGAAAACACAACTCATCTCTATGTCACATACTTCCTTTGCAGAATATTTAGCAGTGTCACTTCTCAGTGAATAGTGCCAATACAGTGTTGCTGCTGCCATAGTTTTGAATCTCTCTGGAAGTGTATCTCTCTGGAAACTCCTAGAAGAGGCATAATAACATTTAGTCTTCATCATGAGACCTGCTAATCACAGAGCATAGGAAAGGCTTGCAGCAGAAAAGGTGGGTTTTTTGATTTAAAATCTTTAAATACCTGTAGCTTAGCATAATAGTAAAATGCAAGAGAGGCATGATTAGAAAGAATTGAATGAAGGCCTCACTAGAGGGGAGGGTTAAAATCTGACCAAGGATGATAGAAGAGAAGAAATCCCATCAATTCTTTACTCTTCAGTGGCTGACAAAGACAAAATAATTCAAAAGGAGCTGCAACAAAACAATCTGTGGCTGGCTTGTCTTGATATATGATATCTAGGACCACAGGCATGCCTGTGACACAAGAGGTGAGACAAGATCCTAGAATCATAGAGTAATTTGAGTTGGAAAGGCACTTTTAAAGGCTATCTATTCCAACCTTCCAGGCTGCAAGACCATCTAGTCAAACACAAGGATCAGGTTCTCATTCTGATTTTCTTTACTGGGGTATTTCTTTATGGATATAACACCATTCCAGGTGAAAACAGGGCTTTTCATGTTTGGCAACTAAAGGCCAAGGCTTTGAGCATCTTGTATCTGTAATCAGACCTATTTAAAGCATGTCGGGTATAATAAACTATAAGGAGACTCAAAATGTGGTATTTCTCTTATGCTGCAACCCTGACATTTAATATTTTTCTTTCCTCCCAAATAAGCATTTAAAGACAAAATGTTGACATTTCTGTGAAAGGCTTTATGAAACATCTCCTTTAAAAATTACTGCAGTGACTGAATCAAAGGACTCATATCCTGTGAAACCTTGCAAGACTAATTTAAAGTTTTGACTGTGTTTTTTTGACAGAAATTCATTGCAGTAGTTTGGCAACGTCTTGCTAAAATCAATGCATTTCTGTTAAAAATTTGAGGGTCAGCATTCTTGATATATAAATATTATTATATTCTCTTTAATCAGGGCATCTTGAATTTTGAAAATTTTGGACATTAATTCAGTTCAATAGCTGAAACTTAACTGAACAGAAAGAAATGTACATTCTGCTTCAGTGCCTGAAGTTATATACTGCAGGTTCCTTGGGCTCATTGCTTTTCAACAGTTGTTTAGACTACTCAGGACAAAGCTGTCTTCTGTGTTGTTTCTCAGTAAGCAGCAACTGTATCATTACTTTAAAGTTTCTAGGGCATAATCGGGTTTTTTTAGCTCTGTTAGTGTCAAAATAGTAAAATAAATTAAAAAACCCCAAAACTGAAAAACCCCCAAAACCAAGAAAAAACCTATTTTAAAGTCATGCGTGCCATGAGCAGAGCACAGGCTAGCAGTCTATAACACACATTAGCCAGTGAAAGAATTGAAAAAATACTGACAGTCAATGTGCTGGTTGAGGTTGGAGGCAAAGAATCAATTGTTGCCAGGGGTTGGTGTGTGGAAAAGCCATTGTGGATAACTGGTCATGAATTGCTGCTCAAGGTCCTTTCCCCTTGCTCTGTTTGCACACTGTTGTACACCTACTTAGAATCAATGCGCTAATTTCCTAAAACAGACTTGTATATTGAAAAGTGGATGTTGAACAAAAATTTTATATTTTGTGACTACAGACTTACAGATGACAATTCTGAAACAAGTGAGATCTGCCTATATCTGTAAAAGTGGGAACTGTTCAAGTCTCAAGGAAAAGCCAGTGTACCTTAATTGCTTCACCCATTCTTTGGCCTGGCTTAGGTTTCATCCAACACCTTGCAGGCAGCAGCAGGCAGGCAGGAAGGTGGGCAGGTGCCCTGCAGGACTCACTGTGTCAGATTCTGCTTCAGGCCAAGTCTTCCTCTGCCCCTGCTGGAGTTTGTATGGGGTTTGTGTGCCCAGGTTTTGGCAGCAGGGGGGCTGAAGGGCTGACTTCTGTGAGGAGCTCCTGGAAGCTTCTTCCGTGTCTGACAGAACCAATGCCAGCCAGCTCCAAAACCACCACTGGCCAAGAGTGAGCCAATGGTTAATGTTGGTAATGCCTCTGTGGTAACATATTTAAAAAGGAAAAGTTGCTGCAGAGAAGAAATTGTGTCCAGAGAGCAGTGTGAGAATGTGTAAGAGGATCAGCTCTGCAGAGAAGCCAGGTCAGTGGACAAGGAGGGGCAGGAGGTGCTCCAGGTGCCAGAGCTGAGGTTCCCCTGCAACCCATGGTGCAGGTCATGGTGAGGGAGGATATTCTCCTGTAGCCCATGGAGGTCAATACGATTGCAGAGATCCACACACAATTCATGGAGGAGACCCATACCAGAGCAGGTGGATGCCTGAAGGAAGGCTGTGAACCTGTGGGAAACCCATGCTGGAGCAGGGTCCTGACAGGGACCTGCAGACCCGAGGAGAGAGGAGTCCATGCTTTTGGAGCAGTTTTCCTGGTAGGACTTGTGACCCGTGGAAGACCCATCCTGGAGCAGGCTGTGCCTGAAGGAATACATCCCATGGAAGAGTTCCAATAGTTTATGGAGGACTGTATCTCATGAGATGGACTCAGGTTGGAGAATGGCCTCCTGTGGAGGCACCACACTGGGAAGGACTCCTCTCCCTGAGCAGGAGTAGAAACTTTCATTATGAACTGACCATAAGCCTCCTTCCCCATCTTCCTGCTCTGTTGGTGGGAGGAGATAGAGTGGGGGAGAAGGGAGAGGTGGGGGGAAGTTGTTTTTAAGATTTATGTTACTTCTCAAGCCCATGATGGTGAGTGATCTCTAACCCAGTCCTATCTCAACTCATAAACCTTTGTTATATTTTCTCTCCCTGCTTGAGCTGAGAAGGGCAGTGACAGAGCAGTTTTGGTCTGGCATCCAGCCAGAGTCAACCCACTACAGACTTTTAGCTCTGGCAGCTGTTTTGTACATGTGGTGGTGTACCACAGCAAAGGCTTTATCGTATGAGCAATAAAAATATCCTAAAATCTTCAACTTTTTACAATGGACTACTCCCCACTGGGTCTTGTTGCTATTGGTATTTTTGGAAAAATAACATTTGTTCACCCTTCTCTCTTCCAGGTTTAATCTCATAACCAACATACTGTAATATATGTTAACATACTAAGGCTATCTTGGAGATTACTCTAGTAGTTTTGATGGTATTTCAGTACACAACTGGGGACAATATTTAATTACAAGCCCTTTGATATTGTTAAGCTACTTGCAAAGTAACCAATTATAACTGGAAAAAATGGCCTGTGGACTTTTCTTCCTTTCTCATGTGTTCTGCAACAGTAAATTCCACAGAGTAAATAGATTTCATCTCTGTTTGTTTTTAATAGCACTTAATTTTGTTTTCCTTTTTTCATTCATAAATATTAAATATTTTTAGATTAAGTTCCTCCCTATTTAACCACACTTAAGCTTATGGGTGAATTTTACCATAAGCTCAAGACTCACAGGTTTCAACAGGAGTTCAGATCATACTTAAAATCAAAGATTTATGTGAAGAGCATTCGAGTGCTGAAATGCAGACTGATTTGGAGCCATGTCTGCTTTCACTAGATGCAGATTTTCTGAAAATCAGTCAGCAGAGTACTTTTTAAAATGGTCTTTAAATTTGTGGAAATCATTCTCAGAGATGTATACACACAGAGAGATATTTATATATTTGGGTATGCATTTGCACCTAGAAGAAGAAAGTGCCACTCATACCTGCAGGTGTATATATCTAAAATGGATCTAATTTTATATATATATATATAAGAGTTTCCTATTATTTTTCATTATCATTCTTGTGGCTGTTTTGACAAGAAGCCTGGATTAAAGAGCAGTGCTACCTTGGGAAGGTGCAGTAGTGGAAGCTGGTACTGGTGTGCAAACCACTATTTCTATCTTTCATTTCTTCAGAGCCTGCCTAGCAAAACTGGGTAGCTTTTCATTCTGCATACCTAAAAACATTCTCAATCCTGAGACTTGTTTATGAGCATGATCAAAACAAAATAACCACTACCTGCTGTTCGATTTGTTTTTTTTCTTTTCTCCCCTTTCACTCCTCTCCCATCTGTTGGGTTATTTTCCTATATCTTGGCTATTTCAACAACCTCTGTGGCGTGGCACAACAGGCAATATCAAAGGGAAGAATAGACTGAGGACTGAATTAGAGGAATGCAACTTCACCTGTTATCACCCAAGCAGTACATTAAAACCAGACATAAGGAAATTTGGCAGGAATACTGTGTATTAGAGGATAACCTCTCACAAAAAATTTTTGCCTGGAAATGTTACAGGCACTTCTCATTTCTTTGATCTTTTCAGTAAAGCAGGTGTCTAATCATGTTATTTGTGATTCGGAAATAAAAATGACAGGAAACACATTATAATGCAGTAAAACATCATATTTTTATTCAACGAGCATAAAAAGAATACATGTATTGGGCTGCAACAATCAATTTTGTTTAACTTTTCAAGTCCAACTTTGATGAACATGGGTGGTCAACAGTACAAATAAACAAGTCTTGGAAAGAGAAGTGAGAGCTCAATTTAATTGGATCCTAGCTTTCTAAACACTATCTGCAAATTATGTGTGCAATATTCACTGTCAGACCATTTTAGTTATTCATCACTCTGAGGCTCTGCACAAGAAAATAATTTACGTAGGTTACTTTGCCATCTCTTTGTAATTCATGCTTTTTCAAAGTACTGCTTCATTAATACTGGGAGGTTGTGGTTTCAGGTTTTTCTACTTTTTGGGCCTTTGGTAGTTTTCTCTCCAAAATCTTAGAGCATATAATGAATAGACTAGAAAGTTGGGGGTTTTTTCTCATATTTTGAGGCAACTTATTTCCTGTAGCTTCCAGGTGTACCATATCCTTCTCGGCAGCTTTCATTGTCCTCTCATTTCTAGCATATTCCAGTTAAAAGGCAGGGAGCTTCTGACCCCTGCATGGCACAGCCTCATCTGTTTTTCCCTGGGGTTGAACAGACAAGTGTCACATCTCTCAGTATAAACTTCCACATCTAAACAGAAAATAAAGTTACCTAATAAAACAGAAGGGACCTTCTGTGTGTCTTAAACTTGGATGACCAGACTTGATGGTAATTCCTAGAGTAGTTCCGCCTGCTGTGTAATATTAAATAGAGCAGCTATGTACTGTGACATAAGCAAGAGCCAGGCTGCTTCCTGAAGGCATGGACAATTTTGTGAAAGAGCCGGCATAAATGCCACTAATAGTTCAGCCTGGATTTTCAATGACTTCACAGAATTAGGCACTCAGCCTATTTAGAACATCTCTGGAGACAAAGTGACTTACTAGCATGCCTCTCCATGAGGCTGTAGCAGCACCCAACAATCCACCCACACATTAGGGCACCTTCAGATGGATCTAAGTATGAAGAAAACCTTATTCAGGGCATAGCAAACCAAAAAAAACCCAAATCAAAACAAGAACCTAATAAATAAACAAATAGAAAAGGAGTGAGCAGGCGTTTTGCACAGCACTCAAATCGAGAGAGAGAATAACACTTGTTTTGGAGGTGGACCTAAAGCATTGGTTAAATAATGCTTTGATTTGATTTTGATCTGTGTTGGCTGAGTGTCAGTAGAAGACCCTGAGAAATCACCTCACTGCACCTGCAGAAAGGAACTCCATGGACCCATACCCCTTAGAGAACTTAATCAACAGTTGAAGAATAAAATTCAATAAAGAATTATTTAACGGTTACCAATTAACTAGAGATAAATTAGAAGTCATAGAAAAAGACAGATATCTTGAGAAAGTTAAGGAGTCAAAGGCCTATACACCCCAGGAAACTTGATTAATACATTGCAGGTGCAGTAAGGGAGCAGTTTCATAGTCGAGTACACCCCCACAAAACTTAATCAGTAGTAATTTTCTAACCAGGACAGTAAATTTAATAAAACACTGTTTAGCTATGGATAAAATTTGGATTATCCATTAAGCAAAGAGAAATGAAATGTTCTGGAAGTAATTAAGAGACTCAAAATGTGTATACCAAGATGCAATAAATTGCGCAGATTTTTGGTAGTGTCTATAAAAAATATTGGATATTATAGTGTATATAAATGCCAGAAAATTGTTGATTCTTTGAACATATATATCGTAAATAAATTCCCAATATGCTCCAAATTTTTACTTAAAATTGATGTTAGGAATGTTCATCTAACAGATTTTTGCTGTTAGATTTAAAACTCTGTTTTAATGCTGCAGAAAAGGCTACAGAAAAAAGCACAAACCTCCCTGTCATGGAACGATGGGAACTAATTTGTGAATGATTTCTGCCTACTTTCTTTTTTGTATATGTGGAGAGGATGGGGTATTCTACATTCTGTGGGGTAGATAATGTTCCTCTGCAGTTGGAAATCTTACTAGGAAGTCTAGAAATTTTAACAGTCCTCTTAGGATTTACTCATTGTTCATCATCCTATTGTGCTCTTTCCCAAGACAGAGTACAGATTCAGCAATCATTTCGTGGATCATGTTAACCACAGGACAGAGCTACAAGATATTTAGTTCCCAATAATATCCTAGTAAATGACTTTAAAATGGACAGTTCTACAGGACTTCTGTTTTTTTAGTAGCAGCTTTTCCTATCTAGTGAAATGGAGTTTTTCTACCTGAGAAAGCGGTCTTGACTCGTGGTTCATTTTTCTATGAAGGAGTCCAATAATAGTTTGAATTAGAAAAACTTACATTTACAATTTTTTTTAATGTTACCAAAAAATCCAAAAGTTGGAACTTGGAAAAAATATTAATATTCTGCTCAATTAATCAACTTCATTTGGATACTTCAACTTTACTGCATAAAACTTCTGCTGATAGCGTATGAGTAAACTGAGTGACTATTTAGTATTCTTCTACAGTCTGTGAGACTGGCTGCCCATATGAAAGAATTGAAGAAAAGACAACTAACATAGCAGAAAATAAATAATGTTATGAACACATTTTTGGTAGTAACATTATGTGTTTCTGCTAGGCATCCTCATAGATCTCTGTGTTTTGTTTCTTATTAATTTAATCAAACTCTCGGACTCTCGGAAAGTTTAATCAAACTTTCAGATTGGTGTACATTAAAAACAATATGTCTCTGGAATGAGCCACATATTTCTGAAGACACTCTTTTCAGCCCCCGAAGTTATGAAGGTTTTTGAAATTTTAATTAGAGGATGTATGGGTTTGAATGGTACACCAAAAATATGTGACACAATTCCTTTTAGCAAATCACCAGCTGCTCTGACATCCAGCTAACTGAAGAGCTTTTAGGTGCACCAGAATAAAATAAATGCACAAAAAGCTATCTAAAGTGCATTTTCATGCACAGTTGATCACTTTTCTATTTTTCTTAGAATATTGTGCATGCATTTGACAACATACAATTTCACAACATGCACGTTTGTTGTTCTCATGTATAACTAAGATTGTCTGTGTGATCTTGGAGAACAAAGTAACTCTGACAGGCTGTGTCAGAAAGAAAAGCTGAAAGTAATTACAGATTTTTGACAAAGCCAAAGATTTTTAAATCTCGTGCCATGATCTAGTTTTCATACAGTACAAACTACTTGAGCAAAACCAGGAACTTGGAACTTTTGAAGCTAAGAAAGGATTCATTCCATCAGCCTGTGAAAGTAAAATAAATTCATGAATTTTTCACACAATCACTTTTTTCCCCTGGTTATAACTTTCTTGTGCTCACCTGCATAATCCCTTCCTTGTCCAGTTTCCTCATCTTTCTCAAAAGTCTTCTTTTTCTGTGATATGTGCAGTGAATCAAGACGATTGATATTTGACCAGTTATTCTCTTTCTCTCCTGTCTACTTGCTGATAACTTTAAAATTCTTAATTCTGGAGCAGAGATAGGTGTTTTTACCTGAAAATATGCTGTGGATACAAATGTTTGTAAGAAACAGCTGTGGATGTAATGTTCCCAATTAAATTAAAGCTGAGATGTTAAAAATTTTCTTCCTACAAAAATAGACTCACAGAAATTTTGTCCAATATGTTGAAAACGTCACAGCATAAAATTAAATTTTCTTTATTTCATCTTTTTCTTCTGTTTCTGTATTTTTTCTCTACAACAACAAAGAAAATATAAGGGAAAATAGTGGAAGAAAATTGAAATTAAGAAAGGGAAAACTAACATATCTGAGTCTTACTTTTGGACCTCCTCCAAGATGCAAATGACAATTATTATTTTATTTAAATCTAGAAAACATGGTAATTGTGAATTTTGAAGATACTATTAGTCCAGCTATTAGCAGTTGCAGCTTCTAATAAATAATGGCTCAGTAATAATTTCTGGTGTTTTTTTTTAATTACCGCACAAGGAAGGAGGAAGAAATATCTAATCTGCATGTATCTGGCTGAGTACCTGTTGAAACTAACTTTTAATGTTTAGATTGAACTACAAAGATGCATTAGCACATCTATTTCTTCCATTTACATCCTCTTAACTCTTTTGCAATGCTATAAATGTTTTGGTGTTTTATGTCTTCAAGCACACCCAGTGTTCCTAAATGTTCAGTGTATCAAGAATCAAATAGTTGTGTGAACATGAATGAAACCATGTGCATTGTTATGTGCCTGCTAAAATTCCTGTGTGCTTTTTCATGTATGGGCTTAGAAAATGCCTATGCTGACCTTCTCAACAGTTTTGCTGATTATGAAGTGTTCTACATAGTCTTTAGTAGAGGTTTTTGGGAAAAGGAGGAAAACAGGTGTCTTCCACAGCTGCAGTGCAGAGGGCAAAAGGCCAGTGGAATTCAAATGAATCTGCATTCAGGTTAAATATCGGAACATTTTAGATGACAAAAATATGTAAGAGTACTGCAACTATGTTTGAAAGGTAAGGACAGGGGAGCTGACTGCCTGAAATACTGGCAGAGTTGTTGTAACTGGGTTCCTTATGAGTATCTGTCATGAAAGACAGAGAAGGTAGACACCTCCAGGGGCACAGATTAAAAGACCCCCCCCGAGATGATGTTCAACTCCAACACTCAGTTTCAGAAAGCAGGAATTAGAAAATAAAATCAGCTACCTACTTATGTTCTCATGATCATCATCATACACCCAGCTTTTAACATTTTCTTTTTACTGATGTTTGCAGTGGCAAGAGGGTGAGTATGTGCTGTTGTTTGTTCTAGTAAGGCTCAGCAGAAAGGAAGAAAAATCTGTCATTTTATCCATTTTATTATTTGTCGGTATTTTCTTGCCCATTTAGCTTTGGCTGGTAATGTTCATCAATAGCCTGAGGAATCCATTAAAACTGGAATCTTCTCTTCTTATCAATTTATAAAATGCATTAAATAGGATAAATTGAGAAATCTATATGCACAGTATATGAATATCTGATTTCTATTTCCGTTTTTGATGCAACAGGCTATTTTTCAGCAAATACTTCAATTTCTCTTTTTATTGTTCACCTTTCTAAAAAGAACCAACAGTTCTTCCACAAATAAAAAACTTCCCTTCTCTTTCAATGCCTTCTCTCTCAGCATCTCCTCTCCAGGTCAGCTAGGAATAAATTTCTAGAAAGCATGATTTCTTGTTTGCGAACTTGTGAAATTATCAATGCCTATTCTAAACTACCCCTTACTCCCAGTAATTGCTACTCCCAAAGAAGCAAGCAAGAAAAGAATAGATGGAATTTGACTGCAGAGTGGCCTTATGATGAAGAGAACACATTTTCTTTCAAGTACAATTACATTACAAATGCAATATTTTGTGGCTGAAGGCCAAGACTGCTGAAGATGGAGTTTTGCCCAGCTCTTCTATGTATCCACTTTCTTCTTCACTCTCCCTTCTCCAACCAAATTTTGCACATGCTCTTAATGGCAAGGTCAGAAGGGTGCCAATGATTCCAGTAGTGGTGTTGAGATTTCAATGCTCAGAAAATTTCACACCTTTCTGATGCTGCAAATGCTCACCCTGAAGTTTCACACCACCTTTTTATCAAAAGGGCTGTGCGTCAGCTACAGGATGGCAGTAATACCTAAGCACAGCTATTTTCCAAACAGATCAGAGAAGTTACCTAAATAGGTGAATGTTAGAGGTTATAAAAATATGTCTGAAGAATAAAGATAGTGATAAAAGTGATGGTAAGTATATTTACATAATTTAAAAATATAAGGTAATGTAGTAAATATAAGGTAATGTAGTAAAAATATTAAATGAAATGTGTATAAAAAGAATTCACCACTTGAACCAACAGCAACTTCACAAACACCAACTTTCCAAGCACCAGCTTCACAGTGGTCAAGGTTCAAGCAAACAAGCAGGTATTTTGTTGCCTGAAATTGATGTGGAAATGGAAGGAAAATCAGCTGTGGAGCTCAGCCAGGACGCAAAGAGTACCAGCTCTCAGGGACAGGATAAAATGCCAAAAGTAAGGGGGAAAAAGTGGGCAAAAGGTGGGTTTGAGAAGACCAAAGGTCAGAGGATCTTCTAGGGAAAGCCACATGTTGCCTGAGGTCCAGTGGCTCTGGGAAGTCACTCCTGTGATTCAAAAGGAGAGGATCAAAAGACAAAGATGTGACTGCTGGATGTGGGCTAAAAACTTGGTTTTCACCCTGTCTGGGGGCTCCTCAAAGCAAAGTCCTCTCTGGCACAGGATGCAGGATTCACAACTCACATTGCAGGCCTAGCTCCCGTCTATGCATTTTTTGGTTCTGTGGGCAGACTGACAAGCCAGAGACACCTTTGGAGGGACATCTGCATGCTTACTCTTTATTCTAGTCGGGGGGAGGTATAAAAGGGCAAGGAGCATATCAGAAAAACACCTGAAAGTAGAAGAGAGGGGACACCTGAGGGAGTAAGGTATTTCTAATCAGATTCCTTCCCTTGGCATGTCACACACAAAGGTAGAATAAATGTGGCAAATTTTCACCATCCTCTGCCAGTGGATAATACAGGTAACTTCCTCAGCTGAGAGGGTTTCCCTTCCTCCAGATCCCGTGGCAGATCACACACAACTCCTAGCCCAGACAGAGCACAGGTGCACAACTCTGCAGGCAAATACTCGACTGAGGCAAAATTCAAGGTAAGGCAGTGTCACCTGCATACACTTTGCAGAAGAAATGAGAAACAAAGCTGTCCTCCTCACTCCCATCTGCAGGCACACTGCATTGAAATAAGGCTGCTTTTCCCCGCTGTCAGAAGGGAATCTTGGGTACATCAGCTGACACTGAGAAGGGGTGAGATGATGTCTTTGTGTCAGTAACAAGACTAACATAACTGAAATGAAAGAGTAACGCGAAATTATTTAACAGGTATGTGGAAAATAGCAAAAATGCCTGGAAAAAAATAGCCTAGTACAAAAGCAAACAAATGTTTACTTTAAAATACCACTTTAAAATAAACTTTTAACTTTCCAGATGGACAAAAGCACAGTTTTATACACTTAAAATCTCTAGACCTGATTGATGTAAGTGTCTTCAGGCTTTACTGGTCTGTCATTTTGCTGAGGAAAGGGTGAAGAAGAGAAAGAGCTCAGTAGTGCAGCTATGAAGGAAAATTTGGGATTCCACAAGGGTAATGGGAAGTACCAGGTGAGGAAACCGTCAAGGTACAGGCAGAAGAACCTAGAGATGTCATCTGCCACATTTCTTATATTTTTTGGGGGAGTTTATTGTAAAATTTCCCGCTGTTCCACTTTCACAGTGTCTAAAGATAATTCACTCTGGAGGCAATCTCTGGGAGTCTCTAGTCCAACTTCCTGCCCAAACGATGTCTAACCCCCCACATCAGACCTCAAATTCCCACCAAGTTTGACACAAAAAGAGCTCTGTGTGTGAAGCAGACACCTCTCAGGGGAAGGTGAAACCCAAGTTACTTTTACTTACCTCTCCACGTGTTTGCCTAGTAAACAAACAAGCCCAGAAGCAGATTTGAGATATCTTTTAAGTTAGTATGTGCTTTTTCCCCTTTACTGATGTTCTTCAGCTGTTTTGACAAATATATCTCAAGATTTATGAGTGATGAAAGACATCTTTTTCCAAATAGCTATGTAATACTTTGCTTACTTGATATTTTACCTCAAGAATATTTATGTGGTAAACAGTTTGCATATGGTCCTTCAGTTTAGATTGGTATGAGAAATCTATGAACACATATTCAGGGGAAAGGGGAAAGAAAAGGAATAATATTGCAGCAATGGAGCACAAGACAGGAATTTTGACCTATTTGAAAGTTTCCAGTGTCTAGTGAAATAATAGCTTGAATTGTTTGTTTGGAAAGGGGTTGTTATTTTACTGAAAACTTTTATTGAAAAGATGATGTGCTCTCAATGTCAATTTTCATTAATTTCCATTGCAATTTCCTGGACTTTCTTCTTTCAAAAGACGTATCTTTCCTTACCAAAACCAGCATCATCAGCTCTACAGAGATTTCTCTTTTGTCCCCCTTTTAAGGAGGGATTCAACTATTAAATGTTGAAACAAGGCTACTGTACTCCACCCAAACCACACCAAGCAGAACTGGCTGTCTTGATTAAAAGTCAGTTTAGCTACATTTTTCAGAGCAGTCTGATGGCTATTAAAAAGGTGTTCAATTAGCAAGGCTTCAGGATAAAGGAGTACCTGCCAAAGAACTGCAACAAATGCCATTTGTCATTTTCCCATTTTGGCATTTGTGCATGCTGTCTTTGGCACTGGTCCTCCAGAAGTACAGCCTGCAGACGAGAGTTGAGTACATTATGTAAAACAGATTGACTGTTTCATGCTTCTGCACAGCAAAGTGAAAGGAAGATTGCAGCAAACATAAGCCAGGACACCTTAGACAGAAAATGAGGTAACAAAAGAAATGAAAACACCAACGCAGGACTTTGTGTCAATTGCATGCTTACAGAATTTCTGAGGACCCCTAAATATGACCAGATCCTGTAGTTTCAGAGCTCTGTGAAAGCCCTTGCTCTTCTGCATCTATTAATTTTACCACTGCAGGATTAAAATTTGTGCAGATATGTTTACTCTGTGGCTGTGCAGGCATATCCAGGTAACACCAGAATTAGTTTATTGTTCCAAAACAAATTTTCCTGTAAGGATAGCACAGTTCATGATACCACAAAAGCACTATATTCTGCTGAAGTGTCACATGGACTATGATAGTGTCAGGTCTTGAGGTGAGGGGATGCAAAGTGAAGGAAGAAGTGCTTTTTGATTCCTCCCCTCTTCTAAGGGCATATTTGAAAGGAAAAACATCCGAATATGATAGGCCAAACTAAGAACAAAATACCACTTATTAATTCTTAGTTCCGTGAAGCAGCAATTCAGCTGCCAGACCCCTAGTATGGTCTATTTCAGCATGGGTGCTTTCCCTGAAGTATTGTGCTGGATTTTAACATTTCCCCACAGATTCTTGCAGCCCTGTCATGGTTTAATCCCATGCAGAAACCAAGCTGAGACTGCGGAGAAAACAGAAGGGTAAAAGCTAAAAAATCTCATGGGTTGAGATAAAGACAGTTTAATAAGGACACCAAAAGCCATACTTGCAATTTTCTAGAGACATGTATTTTCGAAAAATCATAAAATTAAACTGTAGTGGTTTTATGGTGTTTTCAGCCTTGATTTCAGCTCAGTAATTGTCACAAAAATAACTCCTTAAAAATAATTATGTGTGACAGCTTCCATATTTGTTCTATTTCAATGTGCTTTCATATTTAATTTGCTCAGTTTAAGAGCTAGAAGATGCATTTTCCTGCTGTCAGACAGCAAACTCAGCTGGGAACCTGAAAGATCAAGCTGAGATCTTTTTTTGTGCAGGTACAATCTTGGCAGCTTGAAGTCGACTGACGATTCGGCTGATGATGAGTAAGGTGGGGTGAGACCCCACTCATTAGTTTGTTCTTCTGGTGATATTTTTGCACTAGGGTATTGCAGAAATCTGAAGCTATAGAAACACGATTTTCATTCTGTTTATTCTAAACCAGTGACTTCCACTGACAGTTATCTGCTACTTGCTAATGAATTTTTCCTGACTGGTGTTTTTAGTTTGAGTGTTTAGAGGTCAGCAAAGCACTGCAGAAGCATAATTATGTGAGTATGTTGGTGGTATCTCTTGTGCTTGCAGTGCTTTAGTATCTCAGAGGATTGTTGAAGATGAATACCTTCCATTCATTCATAGCTCACAGCCCTGTTTTGGTACTGTGTCTGCTGGATGCTTCAACTTCTTCTGAAGCATCTGGACCAGTCTAAAAGGAGATGTCATTCCCATCAGTTCAGAACATTATTTTTTGGACATCAAGCTGCATTTATTATATAATGCTATTTTTGCCATTTCAGATGTGGCTCTAAATTTTTTTTATATTTGGGAGCTTTAGGACTATTTGAAAATTGAAAAATAGTCAAAATGTGTGTGTTTCATCAGTTATATTACTAGTTCCAAGGAGTGTTTTATGATATGCTAGGTAAGAAATTACAGTAGGCTAATTAAGGAAGAACATGAAGCTTGGTTCATTCTTTATGGAGACAACATTTTGTACTCCAGAAGCTTTAAAGCATAAGAAAGGAAGTCTAACAAACATAGCAATAAACCCAGCACAGAAGTTACAAAAGAATATGCTGTCAATCCAGGGTCCCCAGAATGACTGATTTTAACTGGTAGTACTGAGATGTACCAGAAACTCATCACTGTAAGACTCTGGGCACCCTCAGTAACTCTGTGGTCTGGATAAAGGGTGAGTTTAAGCACACCTTTGAGTATGTTGCATGTCTTCTGTCCAAATATGGAACTTCAGCATAGACAATAACACATGGGAGAAATATTTTTCTGCTAATATTATGATAAAATATTATGATAATATTTTTATCATTCCCTCAACATTGTGAAGATTTTTTTCCTATATCTCTGATTAAGAACAAAAATTGATGAGATGAATATAAATCTTAATATGAGTTTTCAGGAGAAAGAAAAAGGAACAAAACAGAGTATTTATTTTATCATTATTTTTTTTCTAGTTTTGTTTTTTCCCCATTACAAATCCTTAGACTCTGTTGCATAAAGAAATATGTCTTTTATGCTGTTATTACAGACCTGGTTACCTCACTTGAAATTTGCTACTTTCAATTTATTTTTCAATTTAGCCTTGCCTATTTATCTGTTTGCTGGGTGGAAAAAGGGTGGAAATCATTAACGATTTACTATATTACTTTATAAGTACTGTTTATGCAGCCTTTTATTCAATTATATCAACACTGCCAAAAAACTTAAGGAAAACAGATATCCTGAGAGAAAAGGGTGAGGTGTATGAATCATAATGTGAAAACAGATAGTTTCAAATGTTTTCATTTGATTGATTTCATCAGTGTCATGCATCTAAATATTATTTATCTATACCTCTGTGCTAGACCTGAATAAAATTAATTTTGTAGAAGTATTAAAATGTGTATCCTTGGCTCTGCTTATTACACTCCAGAATACTGACAAAATTCATCTGCTAATACACAAAATTCATAAATACAGCCAATGTTTCTGTTAAATAAGGCGTTTGGGAAATATGTGATCGCTTTTCTGCAATGATATTCTTTGTAGAAGGTGCTTTCACGAGGGTCCAACACACTTCAGACCTGTAAATTATTAATGTACCTTGTATCTCATTAGCTGTATATTATGGAAATCTACCTAAGCTGCTACCTCTAGTTTCATTAAAATAGCAAATGGTTAAAAGACGGGGGGAGACGTTATTGTGTTTTGAAATTAAATTGGATTTGTAAGAAAGGTAGAAGCTCACAGTTTTACCATTTCTTCTGCTGTAATTTAAAAGAACCATATGACACGCAGACTGATGAATAATTCATGCTTCATTTATTAGCCTGGTAACCCTACTGCTGTCCCCACAAAAATGAGGATAATAATTTTTTCCCTTTCACGGGGCATTGGAGAACTGTGTGCACGTGTATTCATGTGTGTGTGTGCTTTTTGTGCTCATGTGTTTCAGTGTATGTTTGTGCATGAATACTTTGATCAAAAATGAAGGCTCTCTAATAATTTCTGCTGTACAATACATGCTCAAACTACCTTGTGGATGGGAGACCTCATGCTTACATCAGCAATAAGGACCACAGTGCTAAAACTCATCAGTATGAGACAAGTTTCTCATGGGCTGGCATTTTCACACAGGCACTGAAGAACAGCTCAGCCTCAGATCATCCTGCTTGAAGCACAAAAGCCACCTAGTTATCCTTGCTCACTCTAGCATAAATATGGGAACAAATCCAACAAATGCCTTCCTGAAAAACAGCAGATAAAAGAGAAATGCAAGATGGACATTTCTTAGTTCTTTCCTGGGTTGTGTGCACCAAAATTGTGGCAATAAGGCAAAAGGATTGTTACTGAAGGAAGTTTTCCTGAAAGTTCTTTAAGTATTAAAAACTTTAAAAAAATAGACTGAATCTGAAATACAATCCAGTTTCCTTTTGCAGACACAGCTGACAACATCATCAGTATCTAACCAATATTTCTCTATCAAAAATGGCACTTTGAAAAAAACAAATCCTCTTGCTGAACTAAGTCAATTGTAACACCATTCTATTTTGCAAAAAAAATGGAAAAGACTAAATATTATTGAACAGGATGTTATGAACTTTTTCGCTTCACATGACCTTATTTATTTGAAAAGAATCAGAAGACAATGATCCAATATTATTTAAATTAAACATTTTTATTATGTTGAAGTGTTTTTTTCCCCTCTTATTATCTCATTTTACAGAAAATTCTCAAGCCCCAGCTTCATAGCTATTTTTACCTGCTGCACACCCAACGTATCATTACCTGGCAGCCTGGAGGAAAGCTGTTCTTGAACTTCTTGTAAATAAACTTATGCATAAATGCTTATGATGTTTTTTCATTATTACAATAATTAAAGCACAGCTAAAAGGAAAATCTTTATTGAAAGCAGTTAAAAATAGCTTTTAAGGAAAACATTTAGTTAGCTATTCTTTCAAAGCCTATGTCTAAACCTGCATGTTGAAAAAAATGGATTTATTTTACAGAAGAAGCTGGCTAACCACCTTTCACCTGCAAAAGCAGTAATCACAGTAATTGCCGAGCACTGAGAGATTGCTTCCTTGTGTCAGCAAAAATGCCACCATTGGTACCCTTTCTCAAGTATCAAAGCTACTGTGTCATCTGTATTTCATCCCACAGCATATGCATTGTGCATGTTGCCTCATTTTGTTATACCCTCTATAACTGACTTTAAAAAAGATGTCAGACTCTAGCTAGGCTAAAAGTTGAAAAGCTGAAGACAGCGTGCTTTGGCAGGAGTGACAGTGATAAGCATTAATTGTTGTAACATTATTTTTCAGTAAAGAGGCTGTAGTCCCCACAAGTCTTCTGCAAAACATGCTGAGAGATCAGCATGAGATCACCTATACTCCATCCTGCAAACCCTGGGCAAACACTTCAGACTTTGCATACCCACCTGCAGATCCATGTGACTGGAAAAGCTCCAAATATTAACCAAATATGTGCTTTAATCCCGTTTTATGGGTACATTTGCCCTTTGGGTCACTTCCAAGACAACCTTCCCCAAATCACACAGTGCTCAACACTATTTCTTAAAGACTTCTCTTTATCTCAAGCAGCCTGGAGCTTTATCTGGTTCTCTGTACGGCTGACATCTGCTCAGAAGGATCCTGATCAATAGCAAGTCAATGAGCTAAAGTGCTGAAAAGCACAGAAAGAAGCTGCTGGTTTTCAGTTAGCCTGCAATGTCAGCAGTCTTTTGCCATTCCTCTAATACTTAGCAATTTATGGTCAACTACTTTAGAATCTCTGTCTTAAGACAAATTCTGATAGCAGGCTACTGTGGGATACAAGGCTCCTGTACCAGTCTATGAGAGGGAATGTAGGTAGGGTCTTCACCACTACCCTGTTGTGAGTGACAAGCCTTTAATCTGTAATTTGGCTCAAATTTACTTGCTTCATTGTTGTTTGGAGGCATTTTTCTGTTTGAAGAAATTAAGTTTGTTCGAAGGGTTGGCAAATATTTTGACACAACTGAATTTAGAGTGACACTTGTGAAATCACAAAAATCTCCTGTGTCTGCATCGTGGATTCTACTGCACAGTCTGAAGACAAAATTTTTTAGGAACACTTAAGATGGACAAAGAAAAAGAGATTGGACAAAACCAAATGAAAGTTGCAGATAGGATGGACCACTAGTTTTGTAGCAAAGGAAATCCTATATATCCAGTATCTAGTTTTAATTGGAGCTCCCTCTACTAGCTTCCAGCTGCCTCAGGAAATTTTTATCGATCTGTATATTTCCACTGTGAAAGTGCTGAGCACAAAAAAGTCTTATATGTTTTTAGTGCTACCAACAGGGAGCGTGATGAGTGATGTCCACTCTCTGCTCTGCTGGGCACTGGCTCTTCCGAAGCTTTTATTAGGAGATAATCTGTAGCCCAGCTTCATGGCGGATTTCAAGCCTAGATGGCAAATTTTTATTTCACCATCCTTTCTGGCAGTTATTGTATTTCTTGTGCAGTGCTCTGGGACCTTGTGTGAAGGGGTCTATATAAGTATGGGGATTGGATTGGCTGAGTAATTCTTTTTGACTTCATCAGGCTGTTAATCCTGCATGCCTGTGGTGATAAACCCAGAAAATCCCAGATAATCCTATATAATATTCAGGAAGGGCTGGCAACAGCTATAAATACATATCAAACTGTCAAAAACCATTACCATTTAGACTACCCTGCAGTCCTTTCCAAATTACATTAGAATATCCAGGCTTGACTTCACCTCTTCTCCCCCACACCTCCTTTCTTCCCTCTTAATGACAGGGTACTGCCTGTAGCTTAGTTTGCCGGCATAATGATGCATGTTTCCCGCACACCTACCTTTTTACTACAGCTCTGTGTTTACCCTGGTCCTCCTTCCATATGACTCACAGGCACAGTGAGTAGCTGTAGTTCTGTACATAAACAAACAATTTTTGGCAGTTTTCAAAACTAAAGCATCCCACTGCCAAAAGGCTTCTGTTTACCACACAGAACAAATGTTGTTACTACTGCAATTCCAAAACTGCATCTTAAATACATCCTTTCATAAAATGTTGTGGTAGTTTTAATGTCTAATTAGATATATAACAAAATAACAGAAGAGGTTTTTCTTTTTCTTTATCAATTTTATCTTGGATGATACCCAAAGATAAATAACAGTTTAGCATCTGCATTGCTCCACGGGAACTCTGTACTGAGTAAGATTATAATTATCACAAAAATGTTAGTCCTCCTGAGAAGGTGGAAAGCCTGCATTCCCTCCAAACTGCCCACCTTATAAGGGGGGGAATAATCATCAATACCAGATGGAATGGACAACCCTGGGTGGGTAATTACACCACTGTAAATTGAAGATGCCTCTGCTTGGGTCAATGGAACAGCTCTGAAAAGAGATTAAATGCTTTTCTCAGATATACATAAGTGCATGATGCCATTGTTTTCCGTGCTGTTTTTTTCACTTAGCTATATATTCAAGGGTTCAGGCAGGTACTCAGGATGAGAAAAACTGCAACCTAAACACTGCACACCAGATTTTGAAAGAGATCAGCTCTTGGAACATATCCTTTTCTAAAACCTTTTGATCCACTCTTTCAACTGAATGAAGTTCAGATTTTACTCACAGATTTTTTTTTTTTTTTCTTGTAATGGGGAGTGCATGTCCCATCTGCTTTCTATCTGGGAACTTTCTGCAGTACCTTGAGAAATAAAACAGTGGCTAGATAGTTCCTGCCTCCTAACATAAAATATTTCTATAGCTCTTCACTTGTAAGTGACAAGCAGTCTTGACTTGACAAGCTGTCAAGACTAAGCAGTGACATCCCACTGTCACTGCTACACTGTATTTCATGTTTTTATTCTTCCAACACTGAGCACGCTTAATTGGTCATGAAAGAGCTTTATCCCTGAAAGGCTAAAGTGAGCCTTGGCTACAATTAAATTTCTGCTGGTGGAGTCCTCTGGTGGTGGATCCTCTTCACCTGCGTGGAGAGCTGCTCTCTCAAAAGCAGGTTCTTTCCTCCCCTTCCCTCACCAACTAGTCTCTCACTTCCTGTTCTTTCATTCGCTCTGTAGAACATTTTATTTTAACAGTGAAGACACATCAGAGAGAAACTGTCAGCCTGCTCTTCTTTTCATTGTCCTGAAAATGGGAATTTGACTCTTTGATGCGCTAATGTTTGCAGGTGTTGCATTGCAGGACACCATAGTGCCATGCAGTGGAACTGATGGAAGCACAGCGAGGTACCTGGGATGCAGAGAAGAACATGGTGGGGTTCAGTGTGAACACTACAGTGCAGTACTGCTACACAGCATGTGGAAATGCAGACTGATGTTAATGCACTGATCAGGACATCTCTGCCTCCCTATTCCTCACCACTTTGAAATTACGTCTGCTCTTGCAGGCACCAAGAAGATATCACAGGAAAAGCCTGACATATTACAGGGAAAACACTGCGCCTTGGGAACCATGACCATTTGCTCTGGTGCTGAAGTAAAAACCTTTTCACAATACTTCACAATGGCATCTAAGGTGCTCCAAATGGTCCTTACCTAAATATGAAAGCAGAGAGATGCAGTGTGATAAAATAATATATGACAGTGGGGAAACTAAAGCAAAGATCCCAAGAAACTTTGCCACAATTAAGCACTTAAGTGAACAGTGCTTTCTCTACCTACAGTCTCTATCAAATATGTGCCTTCACATTCTATAAGAGCAGAGAGCTAGGGGATTAATTTATATTTTCTTGTCCTGGTAGGGATGTAAAATAAGCCTTCTTAATTTAGATTGTTCCTCAGAGTAGCTGGGCTCCTACTGGTCGGTATCTCTGAAGAGGCTGTATAAAGAATGAAAATTACTTAAACGTGAATCAAAAGACAAATTGTGACTATGGCTGCCTGAAAGCTTTGCAGGTCCCCGGGCTAGTGAGTGGCATATTCGCTGGCATTTTTGGAGTCAATGCAATAAGATGGAAAGAAAGGAGATAAATCTTACTGGAAGGACTTGAAGTTTCCCCTTCTTATGTTAAATGTTCAATGTCTTTTTGCTTGTGTTTGTATTAAAGGTAGGGGTGTGGTTACAGGCAAGGCAATTTGCTGTGTTTATTTCCGATTCACAATTTAGACCTTCTCTTTCTCATGAAGATCAGAGTTGTATGTTTGTTTTTCAGGCCCTTGAAATAGTATCAGACATTTTAGGTTTAACTAAACAGAGAGAAAATACATAAATCTTTTAAAAATGCAGTTGTTTGTTTGTTTGGTTGGTTGGTTGGTTTTTTTGTTATTTTTAGAGAATACAGGTTTTCTGACTTGGCTTTGCATTTTGGACCTGAAGTTCTTAAGCATTTGTCTATTTTAGCTCAATTGTCCCTCATCACACCCTATAAACAAAAGTGAGGATATTATTCCTTTTTTAACATTGAAGAATATGGATACAGAGATTCTCCCTCAAGAAGAAAATGATAGCTAGGGAATTACATTTTTTGTTACCAAGAACCTGTCAGCAGCCTGCTGCAGTGTAGATTAAGTATTGCACATCTTTTTTGCCAGTTCAGAGTAATTCAGTTTCCAATTCTACCCTTCTACAGAGTCAGCAACTGCTCCTTGAATCAAAAAGATAAACCATATCAGAGTATGCTCTCAGACTGCTTTCTCTCCTGAAGATTTATTTCTTCCTTCTATTAAGGGTCTTCTTAAATGAGAGCAAATAAAATTCTCTGAGTCTTATACAATTCCTTATGGTAAGGAAATACTTAGCGTGTTGTTTCCATTGCTGGTTTAGTACCTGTTTCCTGTAATGGTACATTGTGGAATTCAACTACTTTTTTTGTCTATCAGAAGACAAAAACTGTCTCTTCCTCCCTAACCACAAACACATACAGAGTGCATTTAACTAAATCACGCTACACTGTATGGGCTAGGAATTGGAAATAATTTTTATCAACAGTATGATACTGACTTGTTGGTGGATTTTGTGTGTGCATACATAAGTGTATTTGACTGTGAAACCTAGAATCACAGAATCATAGAATATCCTGAGTTGGAAGAGACCCATCAGGATCATTGAGTCCAACTCCTGGTCCTGCACAGGACAATTCAAGAATTATATGTGCCTGAGAGCGTTATCCAAACACCTTTTGAGCTCTGTCAGTCTGGTGCTGTGACCACTTCCCTGGGGAGCCTATTCCAGAGCCCAGGCACCCTCTGGGTGAAGAACCTTTCCCTAATGTCCAACCTAAACCTGCCCTGACACAGCTTCAGGACATTCCCTTGGGTCCTGTCACTGTCACCACAGAGCAGAGCTCAGTGCCTGCCCCTCCTCTTCCCCTCACATGAAGTTGTACCTGCAGTGAGGTCTCCCCTCAGTCTCCTCCAGGCTGAACAGACCAAGTGCCCTCAGCCACTCCTCACACGCTTCCCCTCAAGGCCCTTCACCATCCTCGTGCCCTCCTTTGGACACTCTCTAACAGCTCAATCTCTTTTCTGTACTGTGGCACCCAAAGCAGCCCCCAGCACTGGAGGTGAGGCTGCCCCAGAGCAGAGCAGAGCAGGACAATCCCTCCCTTGCCCGGCTGGCGATGCTGTGCCTGATGCCCCCCAGGACACAGGTGGCCCTCCTGGCTGCCAGGGCACTGCTGGCTCATGTTCAACTTGCCATCAACCAGGACCCCCAGGGTCCTTCCCGCTGTGTTTTTCTCCAGCATTTCACTCCCCAGTCTGTCTGTACACCCTGGGTTGCCCCATCCCAGGTGCAGCATCTTGCCCTTGTTGAATGTCAGGTTGTTGGCGAATGCCCAACCCTCTAACTCGTGGAGGTTGCTCTGCAGGGCCTGTCTTCCTTCAAGGAAGTCAATACCTTCTCCCAGTTTAGTGTCAGTGGTGAACTTACTCAGTATCCCTACAGGTCCTGTGATCAAGTCATTTATGAAGATGTTGCAGAGAACTGGGCTTAAAAGGGAGCCCTGTATAACCCTGCTAGTTATACTAGCCTGATGTAGAACTACTAGCCTGATGAACCCCATTTACAACAATGTATCCATGTCCTCTATCCATATTGGTGCGTGGGAAACTCAAAAATGTATAAGAAGTCGCAAACAGAGGAAAATATTGTGATTTGCAGCTGATAGTGGTAGCTGACATCATATAGACTGCTGCTGTTTATTTCTAGAGAACAAAAGATTAATTTTCCCACCTGTTACCTGCCTGTTGCACACTGTTTCTGTGCCTGGAAGCAGGCGAGTGTAGAAAGATACAAGTCAGTTGCCTCTGACAGATGTACCTGGAATATACCAATTTTTATTTACTTTCTTCTCCTATTTCTTTTTTTTTTTCTTTTGTGCTCGTTAATTTTCAAAAAGAGACCTCACTAGTCAGAGCCGTAAAATAAACCAACCATTCAAAAGGAAGTCAGACACTGTACTTTTTGGAATGATCGAAAGTGTGAATGAAATCCAATTGTGTGAGCCAAGGTAAATTCAGGTGAGAGAGCAGCACACACAGAGACAAAGGATTGTTGATTTTATTCAGTCTCAGTAACAAGATGCCTGCTCAACTTAAGGCGGCTGACTTTGCCCAGTGAAAAAAAGACCTGAAAAATATGTAGAGCCATCTGAGAAAACAACAAAGATAAAATCAGTGCAGTTCCTTGCTTTAAACCAGTGGCAGAACTATGAGCATCCACTCTGTTGTGCCCATGAATTGATGTGTCTGAGCTAAGTAGCACAACCCACAACAGACGTAGCTGGTCAGTGGGAATAAAAACACCCCTTCTCCCTGTGGGGTCGCAGTCTCCTGCCACGTATTAAACAAGAAATTCAAAATTTGGGCCCAGCATCCAATATTAATAAAACAGCAGAATCCACATAAAATTATGTCTACTTCACCTGCAAGCCTGCTGGAGCAGAGCTGGAAGACTGGAGCAGCCTTTGCACCAAGTGTCCTGCGTGTCCGTCAGGTCTGAGGTCAGCCTTTGCTGTGGGTGGAAGAGCAAAGGCTCAGCCACACTGAGTTCACTGGGCGCTCCTCTCGGTGAGGTGACTGCGAGGTGGCCAGACAAGGGCTCTATCCCTAGGGATTGCAGAGCAGTGCTGACCTGTGCTGTCCTACATGCCTCCTCCTGAAGCTGGACACACCTTCATCCCAGAATCGGCAGCAGGCGGGGCATGAAGCATCACTCAGGAACAAGTGGTGGCTGATGACAAATCTTTTGAAGATACTATTTCCCATGCGTAGTGATGCTCCCG
Source organism: Vireo altiloquus (assembly GCA_013396875.1). NCBI lineage: Eukaryota > Metazoa > Chordata > Aves > Passeriformes > Vireonidae > Vireo > Vireo altiloquus. The sequence goes on from VZRF01015033.1 coordinate 47,153, forward strand.
TGGTGTTTGTGTATGACTTCCCCTTCCAGAGAAGCACTAGCTAAGGCAACAGGCCTTAATTTCTATTTTCAGTGGACAAAACAAGCCATAGCAGAAGCTGGTTCGCCTTGCATACAAACACAGTGATTTTTTCCCTCTAGCATCTAGGGGAATGATATTAATGAATTCCCCTTGACTTTAAGACTGATTGCATTATTTTCCTAGAGAAAGAGATACAACCATTAAGAAAACATAAAAGATACCTCTAGGTCTTCAGGATTAGTGCTACTCACAAAAACCTTCAGTTCTCCAGCTTCCAGAGAACAGTGTAATTAGCAGTATAATGAAATACATCATTTTTACTTAACTTGCTCAGCTTCTCTCTGCTTTTGGTTTGTTTTCATGTGTAAATAGGATTTATTAATTCATTCTTCATCTGTGAAGGTTCCTAATAACTTCTTTACTACAGTCATCAGTTTTAATCACATTTAACACAGATGTTGTAGGTCATTAAACCCTACAGGTTTTGCAAAAATAGCCACCACGTTGAGAACAGAAGAGCTGTAAATTCCTCCTTTTAAGGGAAAGGTTAAAGCATGGACTAGTGTTTCCACACAGGATGAAACTAAAAATTTGTTAGGCACAAGACTGTCTGACCACAATGCACAAAATTCACAGAGGTACTTCTGGCACAGAGAGCTGCTTCCCAGGGTATATTTTCTCCTTTCTCGCAGGAGGAGATGACACAATAAACTGCAGCAACACCTCTGCAGTTTTATCACAGCTCTTTAAATAGCAGTTGTTTTTCTTAGGGTCTGAAAAAAACCCCAAACAACCAAAGAGCAAATTGGCAGTTTGTTACTTAGTAGCTATGAAAAGAGCATGGGGTCTTTTTCCACTAGGGTTTTGGAGAGAGCTCAGATGCATGTCTTGAAGCTAAATTAAAAAAAAAAAAATAATTTTAGTTTGCCACAGTTGCATTGGGAAGAAGCAGTGATGATCTGCATTACGATTTTTGCACCTGTCAATACTGCATAATATCTTTAAATTCTCTGTTTGGAGAAAACCACCACTAAGCTTTGATTGACATCAGCTCCTGGATTAGTCCCTTTCTCCTTACTACTTGCCAGATCTCACAGATCTCCGTGCTTGTAAACCTTTGCTCCATGGGGCTTGTAGACTGAAAATAAATTCAGTCAGACTGCTCCCAAACTCTCTGCTCCTTCACTGGCCAAATAAGAGAAACTGAAATATCTCTCCCCTTGTACAAAGGCAGCAAGATGTGCATGCCCCCACTCAACATCAGGGTACATGAAAACATATCCTTTAACCATTCACCAAACTGGTGAAATGCAATAACATAGAAAAC